>JAEQBA010004661.1:0-245851 GCA_019434445.1 Phalangium opilio | reverse complement strand
GATGAAGACAAAGAGCGAAGTACGTCCCCCGAAAAATGCGTTACGGGGATTAAGTGGTTCCCACGCATCGATTTGGACATGGATGGAAGATAGAAAGGTGTTAATTTCGGGCTTTTGCTCCCTCAATTTGTGGAATTCGCATTCCCACATTTCGATTACCTTATACCCCAGCTCCCTAAGCCTCTTATTACAGTTCAAAGTATCAGTATAGCGGGAGTGTAAAGTTTGGGTGACGTCACCGTGCAAAACCAGGTCTCTGTTTACCGGGAAACAGGTTCTACACCCGTGCCAAAAACAACCTTGAAATTGGTAGACGACCTTGGCGCAGATCACAAGATCGTCTACTAGAAGCCCGTCGACTTTAATGTTCAAAATTTTAGGTTCGGAACCGTTAAAAGCCGACTTAATTATGACCCCGCGCTTATGGGCCTCCCACCTCAGCCACTCGATGGCTACTTTAGATTGAGGGTCTTTCATTCTATAGCCGTGAGGTGGTACAATTCCAATTGAATTTGGCGCTAGGTGGTCCTTCCTGAATACGGCGTTGCAAAGCCCGGCAATTGTCACGGCAGTGTTAAAAGGGTTAACGTCCGCAATCTTCTCAAAAATCTCCCTGTACTTTAAGCACCCCTCTCTTAAAATCCTAACGTCCAAACGGCAATAATGTATCAACTCTTCAACATAGTTGAAACCTTTTTTGGCTTCAACTTGCTCGTTGTACCATGTAATTAAAACCGAACGTTGTTTTTCGGTTAGCCTGTCTGGCGCGTAAGATTCTAAAAGAGGCATGCTTTCCCTCAAGACATAATTGGTACGCGTAGGATCTTTTGGATCAAACACGTGGTCGGGAACAAAGTTGAAGAGCAAGTGCGGGAAATATCCCTTATTTAAATTAGGGTTTAAGCCAAAAGTGGATACAAAGCTAGATAAGGGGGATGGGATGAAATTTAAACTATCTATAAATGTCAAATTCTCATATCGAATTTGCATAATCTTCGTTCCCGTCATTATCACTTGAGGGCGCCATGCTTTGATGGCTAACATGGCTTTGTACAGAAATTGTAAATCGTAGCCCTTCGCATTATGAGCTATAACCGTTATTTTGGGAGAATTGTGGAATTCTTGAAGATAATTTAAAAAATCCAGAACAGGATCATTCCCGAGAAACACCCGTTCTCGAGGGCCACAGGTGGCGCAAGTAAATTGATCAGATTTCTCGAGAATGCATTGATCACAGATTTTTTGAGAAATACATAAGATAGGAGTGTGTAGGAAAGCATTAGGGTTTGAAGGGTCTGGGGTATTTTGAACACATTCGAGATCATAAAAGATAGTAACCGAAGGATGGGTCTTAGCTTTTTTAGCCGCAGGGTGGGCTTTAGAGTCGGTAACCTGCATGAAACAATAGTGGGGGTGTGGATTGAATTTATTGCAGATGACGCAATAGACTTCCCCGCAGTTGTGAAGTGACTTGCGTTTCCCCATATCTATTGTTTTTGCGCAACGGGGGCATTTAAAAACCCTTTGGCAGACTGATAGGGTTTTGCTTCCACTAGCCTTATGGGCGTCAAAGCATTCTTGCCCCCTAAAGTCGCGATGACAGGTCCCGCATCTAATTTCTCCCCCCTCACATTCCTCGGCCCTTTGGCAGGAATAACAATACTTGTTGCAAGCGTGGTTAAAATCTAAGTTGTTGTACCCCACAAGGCACCTCTCGCAGAAAAAATCAAAATGGAAGAGAGGTTTAGGTTTGGTTATAACGTCAAAATGGTTTTGATAGTTAAAAAGGTACAGCCGTGGCTTTGGATTACCATCGGCACCGACAATGAAATCTGCTTCCCCGAAAATACGGTGGGGAACGTTTGCTCTAACTGTAAATACTATGACCTGGTAATCAGCCAAGTACGATTGAAATCTAGGTAGAGCACCCGCCCCCGCGCATTCGTCCAATGGTATTTCCGCCGCCACGGTTAATTCCTCCGCCATCTTCCTAAGCCTCTCCCCTGCCTTTTTCCTAATATCGGAACGACATAGTGCTTTGAAATCCGCCTCGAGGCTTTTGTCAAGGGGATGCATTGTATGCCCCCTGTGTATTTTAGCTAAAATTAGAGCACGTGGGAGGCATAGCTGATCGTTATTTTTATTTGTATAATGCATTTCTTCTCCCTGGCAAAAGTCTCGAAGCTACAGATACCAATAGCCTTTCCTCGGCGAGCGCCTTGGGGCAACCTCACGCGCTGTATGTTTATTCCTATAGGACCGAGAAAAAACTTTGAACCCCCTTCAGAATTATAGGCTTTATCAGCCACTACTTCTAGTATGAATCCAATATCTATTTGATCCCTTCTTCTAAAACTAAAGTCTGCGGTTTGAATGCCTGGATTATTAATGCTTGTCATCGAAATTGCAATCATGTCATCGGGTAAACAATCGTCCAAAACGTACTCTAGGAAGTCGCTTACAGATTCAACGATGTTATTGTTGAATTGTACCTCCATTTCCCATCCATCAAGATTAAAATTGGGGAAGGACACTACCCCGCTAGAAATCACGTTTACACCTGGTGGTGCAACAAGCGGAGATGGGGGTGGAGGTGGAGGAGTAAGAGCCCCACCACCTACCTGTCCTTCCCCTTCATCCATTGACTCGTTCTGAGATGGAGCTATAGGAGGGGTAGTATAACCATCTAAGAAAGAAACGTCGTCGTTTTGAAACGCCTCTTCAAGAGGCGATAAAGGAGGAGGAGAAGGGCTATGGTTTGCCATAGACAGGGTGGGAGACGGAGATCTATTATTCGACGGGGGTGTAGAATAGTTTGCCATAAACGTGTCATCGGCATTTAAAAAGGCTATTTCTAACGAGTCTGGAAAGTCGACTAAAAAACTATCAACTTCAATAGGGAGTTCAATTTCTACATTAGAGTTGGCCATTGCGATAATTTAAAAATACAAATACCACAAAATACTAATAATAAAACTGAATAGGCCTAAATAATAATACTAAAACACAAAAATATACTAAAACACTAATGCTAAAACAATAAAACAGTAATGTACTTATAAAAAAATTTAAAGTACTTATAAAAAAACAGTCAAATACTAAAACAATAAAGTACTTATAAAAATTGAAAGTTCTTATAAAAAATTGAAGTACTTATAAAAATTGAAGTACTTGTAAATACTAAGTTAAAAATACTAAAACACTTGTAAAAAATATAAAAAAAAATGAAAATACTTATAAAAAATACTTGTAAAAAATTTAAGTTAAATACTAAAACACTTGTAAAAAACTAAGTTAAAATACTTGTAAAAAAATCTAAGTTAAATTGAAAACACTTGTAAAAACTAAGTTAAAATACTAGAGTTAAATACTAAAACACTTGTAAAAAACTAAGTTAAAATGAAAACACGTATAAAAACTAAGTTAAAAAATACTAAAGCACTAAGATATGGGCACGGAAAAACTCACAAGTTTTGTTTGGGAGCAGAAGATTTCTTGGCTTGCATCAATAGCGGTCAGAAGTAAACTGATAAGTAGCCTAGAGTGATCCGCCCTTTTATACTTTCGTGATACAATTAGAAAAAAAAAACAGATCCCCCCTCAATGTCATAAACATGTCTTAACACGTTTGGGCTAGTCATAAAACACTTTAAATATAAATTCCATTGATAACAATACAACTGTTTCGACCACGCCCCCCTTTAAGGTACTAAAGCACCTGGTGTGGGGTCCAATTAAAGAATTGACAAAATAAATTCTTTTGTTCAAGTTCAGCCCTCTTTTATGGCCATAGAAGTCTTGAAATGACCCAGAAAGACAAAGGGAATAGATGCTTTTGTTCAGCCCCCCTTTTCAAGGTCATAAACCAACCTGTGGGGTGGCCCAATCAAAGAAAAATAAATTCCCACGCATCTCAGGGACCCGAGGTCATTCCCCACCTTCCCTAAAAGCCATAAATAATTTTGAGGAACCAAATTGAAAATAGGAATGATTTGAATAAATTTAGTTAGAATTTATTTCAACGAGGTTTTATCAAGACTGCAGTAGGTATAATAGCAATACAAAGAACAAATTAAGGAAAAAATTATATTTATTTCGAGTTACATTTCAAGTTTTTTGATTGGTTCTTTTATAATTTATAAAACGTAATAAGGTATGGAATATATTACAACAATTGGATCTAACTTTCATGTCGCAAAAGTTCTTGAATAAACATTTCAATTATAGCTTTCTCGAGATTAACGCGTTTAATTCTTAGTACAATATCGTCATTCGGAGTAAGTGTTGTTGGTATGGGTTGGGTTGGCGGAATGACTTTTTCTTTCTCCCACTCTTCTTGAGGGACATCTCTGTACTTTCTGTTTGGTGGCATGTCTTTAGTCAATGGGTTTTGGATGAATATAGGCATGTTATTAGTGGGTAATCCTTGAAGTAATGGACAGTCTGCCTTGAATTTCTGATGCTCTTCGAAAACATTATCGTTAGGTTCCCATCCTCGTAGCGTTAAGTCACAAAAATGGCATTTAACAGCGTCCGTCCCCGAACTTAAATAGTAAAACCCATGACGGGCTAGTTCTGACGGTTTTACAAACGTACTCGCAAATGCGCCAAACGTTTCTAGACGGGTAATTTCACGATTCATCTTATCCTGGCGGTGTCTAACAATCAAATGAGGTCTGGACCAAATCAGACGCTATTTATATCCCAAATAAGGGGATGAAAGGTTAGATTGTAATGGATGCTGTTACTAAGCAGACGTTAATTCGCGAAGCTCTTTCAAAGCCAGGGAAAATAGTGGCCGTTACTTTCATCCTCGTAACTGTATTCCTAGTTGAATTTGCATTTTGGTATTTTAAAAATATTACTTTAATTTCGGGTAACGCGACAAAGACATAACATGTTGAGACTTGTCAAGATAATGCCTTAGGGGCAAACACCTGGAAACAATTAAATGTTTCGTGGTAGGAAGAGTCACCGACTAACAAAGCAATAAATCCTAAAATAGATTCAATTCATAACAATACAACTGATTCGACCATACCCCTAAACCCATTAAAACACGTCTTTATAGTAAAAATAAAAACGGATGGGGATAAATTCTTTTGTTCAAGTTCTGCCCCTTTTTATGGCCATAGACCAGTCTGAACGATGATACGTATAAATATTACGTATAAATAAAAAGCCGATGGAATGTCTTAACACGTTTGTGTGAGTCATAAATCACTCAGATTCCATTGATATACAAAAGGTTTACCCTCGCCCCCCTTTAAGGTACTAAACCATCGCGACTTTAGGGGGTGGTATGTAGCCCATAAAGGGCAATAAAAAAAAAGAAAAGCACCAGTCAATATACCCTCAGGCTAATTATCAAGTACGCACTCAAGAAAATCACGCAATAAAAATCATTCAGTCGTCAGCTTTTAAACCGTAAAGACCTGCCGTAAGGATGCCCGCCAAGATCATAGATTACCGCGTGAACGCCCGTGTTAGACTAAGTAATGAATGCTATGCCATTTTCGGTGTAAATGGATTCGAGCCAAGCTTACTTCTGACAAAGAAGGACGGCATTATTCTCACAATCTCGGAAGACGTTTTGAAGGAATTTATGGAGGAGTGGACGGAGATCTATTCAGCTTTGGAGACTGGCGACCTGGGTAATTATCGTTACTTGAACTTGAAAATAAAAATAACCGTTATGGAGGGGAGTATAGTATTCGACGATGGCAGCGTATTCACTCTAACAAAGGCCGAGGCAGGGAAACTGAACGAGAAATTTAGTTTTATGAGATTTCACTTCAAGCTTTTAAACGATCAAGCCGGTAATATCCTATTGGATAGAATCCCGTTGGATCGAATTCAAATTTCGAAAATTGTAGCCAAATTTAAAACAATTTATAGCCCAAAGAGCGATTTTCTACTGAATGGGAATATTTAAATGGAAGCGCTTTCGACTGAATGGGATGGGTTTACACATATAAAATCATAGCGTTTTCCTTGAGTTGCCGGGCTCCAGTAGCGCAATGGATAAAGTGATTTGGATGATCGAAGAAGTTAAGCAGCATCGAGCGCTGTCAGTACTTGGGAGGGAGATCTCTTAATGGTAAGGTTAGATTACGTTAGGTATGGTTAGGTTAGGGTTAGACAATTTCCAAAAATGGAAGTTATTTTCTGAAATTTATTGAAGAATGTTATTGGTGAACACATATTATTTGCTGCAGTATCAAGAAGTTTAATAAGAAAATCAATTTTATTTTTAGGTTAGGTTAGGTTAGTTTAGGTTAGGTTTGGTTAGGTTTGGTTAGGTTAGGTTAGGTTTGGTTAGGTTTGGTTAGGTCAGGTTAGGTTAGGTTTGGTCAGGTTAGGTTAGGTTAGGTTAGGTTAGGTTAGGTTAGGTTTGGTTAGGTTTGGTTAGGTTAGGTTAGGTTCGGTTTGGTTAGGTTAGGTTAGGTTAGGTTAGGTTTGGTTAGGTTAGGTTTGGTTAGGTTTGGTTAGGTTTGGTTAGGTTAGGTTTGGTTAGGTTAGGTTAGGTTTGGTTAGGTTTGGTTAGGTCAGGTTAGGTTAGGTTTGGTCAGGTTAGGTTAGGTTAGGTTAGGTTAGGTTAGGTTAGGTTAGGTTAGGTTTGGTTAGGTTAGGTTTGGTTAGGTTAGGTTTGGTTAGGTTAGGTTTGGTTAGGTTAGGTTTGGTTAGGTTTGGTTAGGTCAGGTTAGGTTAGGTTTGGTCAGGTTAGGTTAGGTTAGGTTAGGTTAGGTTTGGTTAGGTTTGGTTAGGTTAGGTTAGGTTAGGTTAGGTTAGGTTAGGTTAGGTTCGGTTTGGTTTGGTTAGGTTAGGTTAGGTTGGTTTGGTTTGGTTTGGTTAGGTTAGGTTAGGTTAGGTTTGGTTAGGTTAGGTTTGGTTAGGTTAGGTTTGGTTAGGTTAGGTTTGGTTTGGTTAGGTTTGGTTAGGTTAGGTTTGGTTAGGTTTGGTTAGGTTAGTAATATTTTATAAATCATTTAACAATGTTACGCCTTTTCCAAAATATTGAAATTTAGCTTCATTGACTTCTCAAATAATATGCCTTTTCCAAAACATTACTGTTATGTTAGGTTAGGTTTGGTTTGGTTTGGTTAGGTTAGGTTAGGTTAGTAATATTTTATAATTCATTTAACAATGTTACGCCTTTTCCAAAATATTGATGTTTAGCTTCATTGACTTCTCCAAAAATATGCCTTTTCCAAAACATTACTGTTATATTAGGTTACGTTTGGTTTAGTATTTTCTGCAATAACAAGAAGTTTAATAGGAAAATCAATAGAAAAATAGGATTGAAAGGAAAATTCATGATTGGAAAACCGCCCAAATTGCGGTATTCGGTCTAATGGGATTCGGTCGAACGAGACATTCGATCCAATGGGATTCGACCCAATGGTAGACAATCATCAAGCCGAAGTTATTAAATGCATGTACGAAGCTATTGTAAAACGCATGAATGATATATATCAAAAATATTATGTAAGTCGCGGTACTATGTCTCACAATGATTACGACCGTGTTAAAAATTTCCTAGCGGCGTGTATAGTTCCTTCGAGCATTTTCGAAGATTTTTGTAACTTGGTTCGTGACAAAAACTTGACGCGTAAACTACAATTATATAATTTATTCTACATTTGCTTAAATAACGACGCGTACATTCGCGAATTAATTGGAATTGATTGTGTTCATTAAAAGTTTTTGACTAAAATTCGATTCTTAATAATAATAAGCCTAGAATAACCTAGCATAAGCCTACCTTAGCATAAGCCTACAATAGCATAAGCATAAGCCTATCCCTAAAGGTACCAGCCACGTGACGTCATCAAAAATTAGCTGTGACGTCATCAAGAAAACCACCACCAGGTGGCTCAACAATTCAAATTTCCCGCCAACAACATCAATTCAACCCCCCATTCCCCCCCCCCAACACCGTCACGTGACGTCATCAATCCCCCCCCCTCCCCACCCAAGGGATGGCTTTATAAACCCAAAACATTTTACCCCCCCCCCTGAAAGGGGGGAAGGAAGGGGGGTAAAATTTTTGGGTTTATAAGGCCGTCCTTACTCTCTGAAATGCCAGTATACTGTAAAAAAGAGGGTATTTTGGGGATGTGAATCTGTACCTAAAAAGGTATTTTTGGTCAAAAAACTCCTTTAGGTGTTTTTAGCACCTCCTGAGGTGTTAATAAAAACCCTTTAAAAATTTGAAGGTGTATTATCATACCCTTAGTAAATGTTTAACCCATGAAGGGTGTTTTAACGGGAAAAGGGTGTATTTTTATACCCTAAACAACAGCGCACGCGCTGTTGCACTCTTTTATTTAACTCGCGAACGCAGATTCACGAGGCGCGATACATTTTCAAATTCTAAATAGGCTTAACGGTCGGTGTACTTGCGTCTGTGTTTCACTGTTATAAAACCACTTAAGAAGGCAATTATTTTAACTAACGTTTTATAAGTTAAACTTTGATTTATGTAAATGTTTCATCCATTTTAACAGCTTGGACCGGGAAAAGATCGCAATTACCCATAGTAATCATGGTTTGTTAAATTTGGTTACGTTTGGCTAGGTTTTTTTTCAGTTTGGGTTCTTTTTGCTGGGGTTTAGGTTGCCTACTTCTAGCCGCGTGGACATTTGAAGAAACGCTTCCGTAGTCCTGATGCCAATACGGATGTGTACCATTTTGATTCTTGACTTAGTTTTCTTCGAGAGCTCTCAACGTCTCAATAAAAGCCGTGAGCCCATGAACAATAAATCAGACAAATTTATGATTATAAGATTAAATCAAATAACAAACGACCAATTTTTAATTCTTTTTGCGTGTAGATTTAGGCATGGCTATTCATTAATTCCTTATAAACATGGATATATGAGAGTTATAATACAACTTCTGTGGATAATATGGCAAATCCACAAATGACGTGGATAATGGACAGAAAGTGCTTTGACTTGTCACCATTTTGTCACAGAACAGCTATAGAACGGGTGATTAATAAAGCCGATGGTGAACGTAACTTTCCTCTGAGAAGTACTCCATTGCAGAAAACGAAGAAACCGAAAAATTGCGAAGTGACGTTCTGATTGTATACTGGTTTTAGATTCATTTTTAAATGATTCAAAGTTTTTGGTTTTGAATTTCGCGGTCTAAGTCATTTCACTATTTATAATGAATTTTAACACTCGTTTCTGAACCTCGAATTAAAGACTTAATGTAAAAGTTGATTTATTACTTCTTGTGTGATATATATTACGTAGCGATTTAGGTACATTAATGTGCCAAAGTTTTTCACACCAGTGAACATCATTTTTCTACTATAAGAAAGAGAACCATGTATGATAATAATTAAACCTTTCACAGCAAATTTTAGATTTGTTAGCACCCGTAAATGGCCGAAATGCCATTTCTTGCACCCCAGGGAAAATGTTTCAGGTACAGGTCAATGCATATGGTTTTAATTTCCATCCCATAATGGTGGAAAAGTATTTTTCGCATACCCAAACAGAGTTTATCAGGTACATGTAAATACCATAAATGGTTTCAATTCGCACCTCAACAATTGAAAGGGTATTTTTTCTAACCACCCTACCGAATTTATCAGGTACAGGTAAATACCATATTTGGTTTCGATTCGCACCCTTAAAAAATGAAAGGGTATTTTTTCACACCCTAAGCAGAATTTCTGAGGTCCAGTTAAATTCCTTTAAGGGTTTTATTAAACACCTTAGGCTATTTCAAAACACCCCATAAACTAGGGTATTTAAAAACACCCTATATATGGGGTGCGAATTTTGTACCTGTGGGGGAAGGAAACACCTTTAGAGGTGCGTTTCCGAACACTTTTTTTTTTACAGTGTAGTACCGACTAATGTACCGAGATGAACTTTGCAATCTACAGTAACGAAGACCCATTTCGTCGTTGAAATCGGGAAGACTTTAGAGCCGTTCCTGTAAATGGATAAGATAAGTACCCAGATGGAATAAATATGATATATTTTTAAAATACTCATATATTGAAGATGACCTTTAAGTTACTCGCATATATGGAAATGACGTTCAGATATTTATTTTACTACTTATATACCCTTAATTTTGCGTAAATTAATTTATGCTTTAATGTTCAATAGCTCGAGAATTTTTTCTGCTACTCCCCGTCCAAATCTGCATAACAATTTTCCTTCAAACCCCCCTATCACACGGTAAATAACCGACACTTATACCAAATAAAGCTCTTTACCAACAAATTCGTTTTACGTCCTTCATGAATGAGTTACACTCCGCTCTAATTCACCAGTTTTCTACGGCAAGAAATTATATTACGTCCTTTTTCATGAATGTATCCCCCACCGTAGATTTCAGAATACGTCGTACAGAGTCATGTGTAAGATGGGACAGCTTACTCTCCGTTCTAATTAACCGGTACAAACTCCACATGATTCACCGTCTAAATTTTATCTTATCAATCCTCGAAACATCTACAAAACCGCTAGCCGAGTATACTCTCTTTTACGGCAAGAAATTCGATTTACGTCCTTTCTCATGAGTGTACTCCCCCGTAGAATTCACAACTCCTCATAGGGAGTCATGTATAAGGTGGGATAGTTCTCTCATTTATTATCTACTCACAAATCATCAGCGCAAAGTTAGGTCTGCATGGTTATATAACCACACCTAGCCTTAATTAAAGTTTCGTACCAATTATGGGTGAGATCTAACATTCCGCGGCAGACGTTAGTTGGCACCAGTAAGAAGGGAAAAGGGAAAATGCAACAAGAATTTCTAAATCTATTGAAATTCCATGGCAAGAAATATTTAAATCAAAGCCAACAATCTCAACGTAAAAAAATAAACAACTTCATCAATTTGACTTATCAATTACTTTTGATTCAAATTAGACGGCAGCCCTGTTACTGTTTTTAATAATTTCCAAGCATTGAATTATCGAAAGTCGTCTGCTAAATAACTGACCTATTGTGGTCGTTAGTATCGACCACATTCGGTCAATTATTTATCAGACGAAACTACATCACCAAAACAGTCGTCTTGCGATAGTTCTATAATTTTCTATGCGCGGAATCTGGCAGCTCTGAAACATGGAAATTTTGGGTAATTCTACATTTCCCACCTGGCATTGGCGCCAAGAAAAAAACGTTAGGAGAGAAAAACTTTGTTGTGTTCAACTGCCGTTTACTCCACAGTAAATACATTCGGCCTCGCCTTGGGATGCTAAATTTTACGAACACTCGGGATGTGACGTTTTTAATCAAGAATCTGACACACAATACCATCATTCGTAGGCTGAAAATATATCTCCTTGATGTTGATAATTACCATGTGGTAATAATAATGAGCTATGAGCGTAAATAATGGAGAAAATAGGTAAATGTTTAAAAAACCAAGATTGGGAACTGTTAATTGGTGGTGTCAATGACGTTCATTATTGCCTATCAGTTTCATAATATTTTAAATATTCGTGTTAATTTAAGTTAGGTTTCATTTGTTTTGGTTAAATTCTTATCACCTTTATGAACTTTCGAGTTATTGGTGAAATAGGGGAGTGCTTTTTATTCTATAATAAAAACATGTATTATAACCATCATAACTCAAAAATCATATTAAATTTACAATTAATCATTACTTAATTACAAAATACCTTAAATTAAAATTATAACGAAAATACTACCCCTTTGAACTTAACCCTATCCCTTTAAAACTAAACTGGAAAGAGGGTCACGGTTTCTTAACTACAATACAAGGAACTAGCCCAACAAAACTGACAGTGAACTTTCTAGAACTATCCTATACCCCACTCGGCTCATCCTTAAAAATCCTTAGAAGTACGGCGTATTATCGTAATCGAAATCCTTAAATTAAATACATTTTGAACAATCGAATAGACTCCCACACTCTCCCATTTGTGGAATTTCCACCATATTGGAAAATGGCGGATAAAATCGGGAAAACGTTTAATAACTCCGGTTCTACTTAACCGATTAACACGTAATTAGGCTTCCATTGAAAATTACTTTCAAACGCATAATTCATCTCCAAAATATTTTGCCCTACTGGGAGACCACACCACGTTAAAGAGCGCCCAAACATCTATAAGATCTCAAGTTTTCAGCTTTGTTTCAATTTATTCCGGGTTAAAACCTATTTTTCCTGTACTTATTATTATTTTTAGTGCATAACTATAAAATATTAACCTAAATACACCTAAATTTAAATTTAAAACTTAAAAAGAGGCATTCCAAAGAGGTTATAAAGTACAAACCTCCGTTAGATATAAGTTTGATTTTTTTGTATAATTTCTTATTTTAACCCCTATAAAAGTTTTTGAAAATTTATGAACAAAAATGATTATGTTGAATATTAAAAATTGGATTAGAATCAATTTTGACTCTCAATTGACACATACCATCAAACGCGGTCACTTTTGATTCAGAAATTTTATAAGCCCCTAGTTCCCATTAAAAGGCCTTAACTCTCCACAACTGACTGCATTCTAACATCTTGTCTAGCGTTAGCGAGGTTGAATCATAAGTGAAAAGAGGTGGGTGTTTGTCTTGCATCTTCACCCCCCTCGTAAGACGTCGAACACCCCACCCCACCCCAATAAACAACAAATGAAGAAAGCAGATAAAGGCTTATAGTATATATTTGTCCTGTGGTTGGGGCATTTGTTCCTTGACTTCCATTTTGGGGGATTTTGTCCCTTGTGCAACGGGATTATGTCCTTTTTGACTCTGATGGTGGGATTATGTCCCTTATTCATGCCCATCCCTAGTATTTCCCAACCACACAATTTTCGAAGGGATTTACATCGGTTCCCTGTTGGACCCTGGAGTCTGTAAAATTTCCTTAACATTTAAATAAATTTTTACATAAGGATTTTTTTTATTCCAATTTAGATGTTCCTGAATTCGACCCTACCATGTTCGGAATATCCACTCGTTTCATTAAACAGTATTTTTGTTGGTCTTGCTTCTTTATATCAACTGTTTTCTGCTGTGGTGTTATAACCAACTTCTTGCCCGCAAATAAGTACTTGATCAACGGCATTTCGGACCTTAAATCTTACCCAAATTCAGAACTTCTACTTTGGTTGGGCGATGCCATGGGACAAGCTTGTTATTATGGACGGAAAGGCATTGACGTAAATTTAAAATAAATTCTGTTTGCTTGAGATATTGACCCCGTTTGAGTTATATTAGTATGCAGTTTATCATGTTCCTAGATATGTATGTGTGCAATTTATCAGGTTCTTAAATTGCATGCATGCACGAGATTTATCATGTTGATTTAGTAATTTGTCAATTTTTGATATTGTTTAAAATTCCGATTTTTTTGCTCAATTTATTCCGAAATAGGTGTGTCACTAAAAGCTGTTTTCGACATCTCACGATCGTACAACGATACAATCCACCGATACGATTTTTCTACCTAGCCCATATAATTAACAATCGCAAAAATTCAGGAGTTTACTATGTAGTAAATTACTAAGAGCAGTCCTTGCTATAATGAAACGACAGTTAACAGTTTCAATCGTCTTAAACAAGAAGGCCCTAGGGTTCGGCTCATAATAATAGTCATTATACAAAAGCGAGTTTTGCTCCGCAGTCCTTAAGAGACTGAATTTATGCATAATCCTTGGCGAAACAAGGAATATTTTTCAAACCACATAGGGCCAAAAATTTGTAATTAATTCATGTATTGCAATTTTAAGTTAAGTTTAACTGATCTGAGAAATTTGGTTTTAATTCCGTAGTTCGGACATGTTATGATTCGAAATTAAAACAAGATTGTCTAGCCCATAATTAAGCCACATCGCTTACGTACTCTCGCTATCCCTACTACATTAATATATATCTCTAGTGAAATATCCCCTAATATAAAGATCAGGGTAAATAATTTTTTAATTGCTGCTTGGCAACGTGAATCACTTGTAGCCAACGCCCGTTACTTATTTAGTCCCATCGATACCTTGTAGCTAAGAAGAAACCCAAAGATCTGTGGGCAAAATTGCCAAAGCGCGTCCTACCGCTCATACTGCTTCTATTTAATCGTAATGCCGAAATATATTTACCATATTTTCACTTAATATTTTGCAAAATAGAAAATTTTATGGATTCGTAAGAGTTCTTTTCTTGCCAGCACAAATCAAAAACAAGAGGGGAGTATGGGCCAAAGAGTAGAAACTGAGAGCATTTTAAGACTTATAAAATGTTATTGCTTAGGCCCATACTTTGCATGTCAATAAAAACAAGAGGGGAGTATGGACCAAAGAGTAGAAACTTAGAGCATTTTAAGACTTATAAAATGTTATTGCTTAGGCCTATACTTTGCACGTCAATAGTTCCTTAAATAAGCTCTAAGTGTATCCCACTATATTGTTCGTTGTTGATTTAATTTATGAATAAAAACCAAACGTCTCTATCCTAAATAGACTTTGCTACTCAGTTTTCAATAACTTTTTTAACAGTGAATAGTTCCAATGATTTGTATTGCATTAGGTCGCGTCATAATTACTCGGTTCATATTAACTATGAAAGGCGTAGTGTTTCAACTTCAGTTGCAATCTTCATTACTCGCTTTATATAAACTTTGACGGGTGTCTTTTTGAAGGAGGTTTTTCATAAAATATTAAATTAATATAAATGATATTAATTATTTTAATTTATAGTGAAGTCGTTTTAAGAAACTTTATTCCTAAAATCATTTTAAACATATCTATTTTTAACGTTTGACTTCTGGCGATCACCTTCAGAATTTTTGTAAATTTAGGGTATGTAAGGCGATTGATTCATAGCAAGAGTTTAGAAAAACAGCAATTCCGTGAAAACTTTGGTGGAAGCCCTGCCATTGGAAGGCTAGACGTTTCTCGTAACCATAGCCCCTCGAAGCGTACATCTTAACCCTAACGACGATGATGGAGTAGAAGCCAAAGTTGCAGATTGGTGTGGCATAGACGAAAGACCAGTAGATGGTGGTGTTAGATGCCAATAAGTTAAGATTGGTGTGTATGTGGTATACATGAAAGACTAGTGCACGGTGTTGTTGGTAGGAGGAATTAAATAGATTGGGTGTTGAAGAAGAATTGGCTGTTGAGTGGCGCTTTAGTGAGATACATATCGTAATGAACCACAATTTTCGGTTTTTCTATGAACTGTGAACGCGGTCCGGACATTCCGAACACGTTTGCTCCCATCTGTCAACTGCGAACGCGATGACAGACAGAGAGACAGACACACACACAGATCGTCCAATGTAATACCTCTCCTTGACGTCTTCGTCACTCGGAGAGGTAGGTGTTCTTCTTATATGTGCGTTGGTACACCCTGAAACAGTTTAAAACTTCACATTGAAGTTTTGAACTCATGATCGTCCTTGATTTTAGCTGTTTGTTTCGAAATTCCGTATTTATACCCGGTTTTGTGAAAATTTGAAATCGTAACAAATGTTTGAACTACGCAATTAAAACCAAATTTCTCATATCGATTAAACTTAATTTCAAATTGCAATACATATATTAATTTCTGGCCCTTTCTGGGTCCTTGTTTTGCCAAGCATTGTGTATAAATGCAGTTTTTTAAGGACTGCGAAGTAAACTGTTTTTATAATTTCTGTCCCTTTTTGGGGAGAACCGTTATTCAGGAAATAAATTAGTTCTGGAATTGACCATTTCGGAAATTCATGCAGAGATACCAACTGACAGGGGCGAGTTAGCTAGCCTCCCGCATGTAGTGAACTCTGGCTTTCTTCTGGTGTTGCTCCTGGGAGCGAGGGAGAATACCCCTATAGCGACCTCGTTCCTGCGTGTTGGTTTCTCCGTAAGTAGTTTTTGAAATTGGCTGCTATTGTCAAACTAAATTGTCCCCTTTTTTATGAATAATGATATGGTATTTTCATGGATAAAGTATGCGCGTGAAGAAATTTGTTTTCACGCTACAAAGCTACGTTACATAGAGACCTAGGTTTACCCATGCTGACAACTGAAGCTGGAACAGATTATAGATCGAATAAGAAATATAAGCTCCCATCGGATAGGGAGTTGCTTATACTGTTGCTCAAAAACTAATTTCCTCACGGGCTATATTTATCCATGGTATTTCACTAAATTGTAACTTACAGTTTGCAATGGTTAGAAAATACAATCTACTGGATAAAAACATACTAGGCTAGGTATTAGATGGAACCGCGTGAAACTAACTGATAATTACCAGATAATTATAAAAATTCTCCAGGTATTTTATTGTGATCGTTTAACCGTAGGTTTATCAAGACAATTTGTAGGCCCAAAATGGTTTTGAAAAATCACGTGACCTTAATCTGAGAACCGAAATGGTGAAGTGGAGCGCTAGATTTGAATCGAACCTTTTAGGGAAATGTAGCGCGTGCGGGGCGTGGTTAAAAAAGAATTTTTCTATTTGAAACCTAAATTGGCCAACTCAACATTACACTACGAGGAATGAGATAGTCTCTCTGTTAGTGATGTAGACTTGAGTTTTTAAAAGAAGTGTACCTCCTTGGTCTTCCCGACCTTGGGTCTAATTCGCAAAAGAATAATGACATTGTAATGCTAAAATCAATAGATGTTAACATTACGAAATCGGATTGAGTATAAATAGAACTCTCCGACGCGATTTTCTTAATATCGTGCCTAAGAACTGGTCTTCGCTATCTTGATACCTCCCTCCCTTTTTTTGTCGTCGCAAGCGGTGTAAAAATTTCCAAACACGATATTCTGTCACACATTCGAACCGACGAAGCAACCACAACCACCACCCCGAAAACGATGTGGATAATGGTTTTAATCTAATAAGCAATGCAGATAATGCGCTGATGCTCAGTTGTTGTTAGTTAGTGGCTATCGTTTGCACGAGATTCCATGGATACTTTGATTATGAAGTCGACAGTTAAAATGAGGGTTTTGGTAGTTCAAAAATCGTGTCAAAGTCCCGTTTTCTATCGTAGTATAACGCTCAGTCGTAAATCGAGACATGTTTCGGACTTTGAACAGTAGTAGACCATTGTTCATAGCATTGCTTGTTTTATCCGGTATTATGCTTCTAAAGTCGGTTAAACTTATTTACATAGGAAAACAAAATTCCGATGTAAAAATTTTATTAATTCACTAAATCCATCACTTTTTTAGCCCATAGGGGACTGCAAATTTTTAGAAAATATGGAGATGACTTTCTTTGAAGAAGAATTCTACGAAAAAGCTGAAGACTTTCAAATGTTTATTAAAACAGCCATCGATGAGCAAATGATTCTTGTGGCATACTACTCAAATATCGTGTGGTTACTTGATAAAATAAAGGACGATCTTTTTGCGATGAAAAAGGATTATTACGTTAGAATTGGGGAGCCTTCAATGGACATACCACTTTGAATTTTGTTCAAAAGTGGGGCAAATTCTCAACTGAGGAAAAAATTTAATACAGTGTATGTAAATATTTTCTTGAAAGCTCATTCAGGCTATGCTATTTTTGTATAAATTATACAATACAGTAACAAGTATCCACCGTGTTGTAATATAAAACCTTTACCCGATACAGTTTTAGCAATTTCAATTTTGTCCAAGACACATTTCAATCAAACTTTGCACTTGAACGAAGCTATTCGGCAAAAATTGTAGCTTTTATCCAATGGTTTAGTCTAAATTTTGTGACTTAAGTGCTATACAAATTCAATAAGTAGCAATATTTACGAAGTAAACAGTCAACTAAAAGATGCCGGTTCCCATAATGACTTCATCTGTGTGGAAAAACTATCATCGGACACTTAAATAGAAAAATTTACGTAGCAAATGGAGTAATGGCAGTACTACGTATGCAAACGTCATACCCTTCAATCTCTTAGGTCAGTGTCATTCCCCTACTGGGCGCGTACAGTATCCCCTCTTACAAGAGCGCGCCCAGATGGAGGGATACAGTCTACGCCCCTCTTTACCGCCACTAGTCTATAATACTAGCATATGCAGTTGCACAAGGTTCATCATTTTCGAAATTAAGCCTTCGTATTCAGTATTATGCCTTTTATCTCAGGTCATAACAACCAGCCAGCCAGACCGCGTCTTTATATAAGCTAAAATGGTGATTAGTACTGTTTTCTTCAGCTAAACGCAAACTTTTTTGTATTTCAGAGCTCTTCTTTTCCACGAAACTAGTCAGGACACCCGTGTTATACGTGAACGGAATTTTAATCAAAGTAAAGTGTTTGAGCAACCACCCCAAACTGACACTTGGAGCCCTCTTGGCATACAAATCATTTTTGAAGCATCAAAGCTATTCTTTGTAGGACTGGCAGTAGCGACAGTGGCATTCGTAGCAGAAATAATTACTGCACATTTTAAAGATAATCGTCGTCGTTCTCATGCCAGGAAGAAATTTTTGAGCAAAAAACGGAGGAAGAAAGTTTTTGGCCAAAAATGGAGGAAAGGTTTGCAGGAAATTATGTTTGGGTGACTGAACCCATTCACTCGCTCAAGTCATCACACAATATCGTATGGGAAGAAAAATACTTAGCCACGCTGGTCATTCAACGAACAAAACAAATAAAATTACGTATCTGATTAAAAAGAGATTTAACTAATTTTAGTATATTATGGTAGGGATAGAAATGATACGTATAATTGCACTAAATCAAAACATAATAATAAAACACATCTTAATCTAACTCATTTAAGAATGTTGGGGCCGTTCAAAATTACGTATCGCAAAAACCGTCCCATTTTGAAATACCATCGTAAGAACAAGACCCCAGGCCCCTTAATTGCGTAACAAATACTTCAAACCTACTTTTATATAGATTAACGAAAGGTTCCAGTTTGTTTTACTGGTAAGAACATGCAAATTAACGCCTATTTAAAATTGGAACGATGTGTTAGGAACCGTAAAAAGTAATTTATAAAACAAAACCTCAAAAAAAAACCCCAATAAAATTCGAATACAAAAACATTCTATTGAAATCCACTAAATTAGCACTGAAAAATAACTTATGAGAAGAGTTTTTAACTTATATCTAAATGGAGATAGGATTAACAGAGGCAGGAGCCACGATACATTCTTGTCCCGTAAGTTATTGTTATAAAGATCACTAACTATATCCGCTGATTTTGAAGATGAGCAACTTCTTTGACCCATTTCCAAAGGTCAATGGAAATCAGGTCGTAGATTAGAACTGAAGAAAATACTCAAACATAAAACATGACAAATATACTGAGAAAACATTTTCACGATACTTAATGCAACTGCGCAGAGCATATTATGGTTTAGAAATTAGTGATTAAAGTGGCTACCTTAAAATTAGCCCAAAAAAATAGCAAAATGACAACTCTTGAAAAATGTAATTAAAACTGAAAAAAAGGTTATACCTCGGAATATTCCAAAAATATAACCGTCCACAATGCTAAGCAACTAAACACTTTACACTTTAAACTTTAAAAAATAAATCTAAATTAATTAATAACAAAATAATCATAGCCCTACAAATCATTTTCATTAACAGAGGTAATAACCACGGTAAATTCTCGTCCCGAAATTTATTGCTATAAGGATCAATAATTAAAATTATACCCGCTGACTTTCTAACCGGTAGATGAGCAACCTCTTTGGCCCGTTTCAAAATGTCAACTAAAATCAGCTTTTAGATACAAAAAAAAAATAAACGAAAAAAATAACTAAGAAACTGAGCACTGAACACTTTAAACTTAAACAAATGTATTAATGATAATTAATAACAAAATGATGCAAGCCCTAGAAATCATATTCATGAACTTTCACCTCTTTATAATATCTCTATACCTTTTTGATGAGAAAAATATTATTCTAAATTATTGTTGTAATTTTAAAGCGTAATATGTAAACCCTCAACTTCTATCTTATCGAGCCTTAAAGATCGAAAACCTTCTTCACCAAAAAAACCAGCACACCGTCGAAAATTCGTAAAAAAACCCTGGTCCCTAACTATTAGCTCTCTCCTTGCGAAAATGAGCTCCAATAAAAATAGGTTGACTAAGCACCGAATACAAAGGTCTTTAAGAAGAGAGAAGTTGGAGGCAACCCAAAATAATTTAACAATAATATAACAATTGGTCAACTTGGTTCATTCCTAAATATTGGCGGATATTCAGTGTTAATATTGAGATGAACCATGACACTCATACGTGGCTTAGCTATTTGAGCAAGCGTCTATAATCATGTATCTATCGTTCGTGGAATTGTATAAGCCAGCCTGTGGGCTCCTTCTTCATGCTTGGAGTAAGAAATTTCACCATGAAATATGAATTCATATCGCAATAGCCGTCTAATCTCTATGTTAGATTAATAAAAACTGTCTTAGTGGACAAAGACTAGAAAACGTAAACGATAAGAGAAGAAAATGGAATGACCGAAGTCCGGATATTAAAATTTTTCAGTTTAATGACGTGATTATAAAACATGAATTATTTAAAAAATACTTATCTTCGTTTTTTTCACCAAAAATTCCATTTGCCCAAAATATTTTATCATGAAATTTTGCATTATTTTGGGAAGGGTTCGTGTGAAGGAATTACTATATAACAAACACACGCGACATCGTTTACACGTACCCTAAGCGGTCATGGTAGTCCTTGGAAAATATTTTAGGGTTATTTAATGGGATATAAGGGTTATTTTGAAATATAATCACCGTTTTAAACACGTCTTGAGATAGTGGAAAGCAAGTCGAATAATGAAATAGATAGCTCGCCGTTAGTCTGTGTTGACTTACGTTTTTCGTGCGCAACGTTTGCCATACACTGTCTACAGTGTGTTCCTCGTAAAACAGCTAGTGGTCGTCATACCAAAATTAATTTAGCAGCAACTTTTAAACTGATACTTCTCAAAGCTAACGATATTATATCAAAGGGTTTTTAATGTATTTTATTCAAATTTTAATGATCGATTTATTAATCATTTTGGGTCGTCGATAGAAAAACTGGGAACCAATGGAACGATGGTCGCGTAGTAAGTGTAGACGCAGAACAGAAAATCATGATGAAAGATTAAGTTTCATCCTTCATTTTCGAAATCAAAAAGTGGCATAAAATGAATACCATAAATACCCCTTTATGGTACTTATGTTAATATTCAGTCTTCACACGTGCGCTTTCGACTATAATTCAAAATTTCATGATAAAATATTTTGGGCAAATGGAATTTTTGAATAGAGACCGTCTGAACTTTTTTGACTATTTTGCTGAAATGCTGAATTCTGAACCGGAATTAGTGTAAGATAGAGCCCGTCTGAACTTTTTTGACTATTTTGCTGAAATGCTGAATTCTGAACCGGAATTAATGTAAGATAGAGACCGTCTGAACCTTTTTGACTATTTTGCTGAAATGCTGACTTCTGAACCGTGAACTTTGAAATTAATATAAAATAGAGACCGTCTGAACTTTTTTGACTATTTTGTTGAAATGCTGAATTCTGAACCGGAATTAATCAAAGATAGAGACCGTCTGAACCTTTTTGACTTATTTGCTGAAATGCTGAATCAGGAACCGTGAACTTTGAAATTAATATAAAATAGAGACCGTCTGAATTTTTTTGACTATTTTGCTGAAATGCTGAATTCTGAACCGGAATTAATGTAAGATAGAGACCGTCTGAACTTTTTTGACTATTTTAATGAAATACTGAATTCTGAACAGTGAACTTTGAAATTAATATAAAATAGAGACCGTCTGAACTTTTTTGACTATTTTAATGAAATGCTGAATTCTGAACCGGAATTAATGTAAGATTGAGACCGTCTGAACTTTTTTGACTATTTTGCCGAAATGCTGAATTCTGAATTCTGAAACGTGAAGTTTGAAATTAATATGAAATAGAGACCATCTGAACTTTTTTGACTATTTTGCTGAAATGCTGAATTCTGAACCGGAATTAATGTACGATAGAGACCGTCTGAACTTTTTTGACTATTTTAATGAAATGCCGAATTCTGAACCGGAATTAATGTAAGATAGAGACCGTCTGAACTTTTTTGACTATTTTAATGAAATGCCGAATTCTGAACAGTGAACTTTGAAATTAATATAAAATAGAGACCGTCTGAACTTTTTTGACTATTTTGCTGAAATGCTGAATTCTGAACCGGAATTAATGTAAGATAGAGACCGTCTGAACTTTTTTGACTATTTTGCTGAAATGCTGAATTCTGAACCGGAATTAATGTACGATAGAGACCGTCTGAACCTTTTGACTATTTTAATGAAATGCCGAATTCTGAACCGGAATTAATGTAAGATAGAGACCGTCTGAACTTTTTTGACTATTTTAATGAAATGCCGAATTCTGAACAGTGAACTTTGAAATTAATATAAAATAGAGACCGTCTGAACTTTTTTGACTATTTTGCTGAAATGCTGAATTCTGAACCGGAATTAATGTAAGATAGAGACCGTCTGAACTTTTTTGACTATTATAATGAAATACTGAATTCTGAACAGTGAACTTTGAAATTAATATAAAATAGAGACCGTCTGAACTTTTTTGACTATTTTAATGAAATGCTGAATTCTGAACCGGAATTAATGTAAGATTGAGACCGTCTGAACTTTTTTGACTATTTTTCTGAAATGCTGAATTCTGAACCGGAATTAATGTAAGATTGAGACCGTCTGAACTTTTTTGACTATTTTGCCGAAATGCTGAATTCTGAATTCTGAAACGTGAAGTTTGAAATTAATATGAAATAGAGACCGTCTGAACTTTTTTGACTATTTTGCTGAAATGCTGAATTCTGAACCGGAATTAATGTAAGATAGAGACCGTCTGAACTTTTTTGACTATTTTAATGAAATGCCGAATTCTGAACCGGAATTAATGTAAGATAGAGACCGTCTGAACTTTTTTGACTATTTTAATGAAATGCCGAATTCTGAACAGTGAACTTTGAAATTAATATAAAATAGAGACCGTCTGAACTTTTTTGACTATTTTGCTGAAATGCTGAATTCTGAACCGGAATTAATGTAAGATAGAGACCGTCTGAACTTTTTTGACTATTTTAATGAAATACTGAATTCTGAACAGTGAACTTTGAAATTAATATAAAATAGAGACCGTCTGAACTTTTTTGACTATTTTAATGAAATGCTGAATTCTGAACCGGAATTAATGTAAGATTGAGACCGTCTGAACTTTTTTGACTATTTTAATGAAATGCTGAATTCTGAACAGTGAACTTTGAAATTAATATAAAATAGAGACCGTCTGAACTTTTTTGACTATTTTGCTGAAATGCTGAATTCTGAACCGGAATTAATGTAAAATAGAGACCGTCTGAACTTTTTTGACTATTTTGCTGAAATGCTGAATTCTGAACCGGAATTAATGTAAGATAGAGACCGTCTGAACTTTTTTGACTATTTTGCTGAAATGCTGAATTCTGAACCGGAATTAATGTACGATAGAGACCGTCTGAACTTTTTTGACTATTTTAATGAAATGCCGAATTCTGAACCGGAATTAATGTAAGATAGAGACCGTCTGAACTTTTTTGACTATTTTAATGAAATGCCGAATTCTGAACAGTGAACATTGAAATTAATATAAAATAGAGACCGTCTGAACGTTTTTGACTATTTTGCTGAAATGCTGAATTCTGAACCGGAATTAATGTAAGATAGAGACCGTCTGAACTTTTTTGACTATTTTAATGAAATACTGAATTCTGAACAGTGAACTTTGAAATTAATATAAAATAGAGACCGTCTGAACTTTTTTGACTATTTTAATGAAATGCTGAATTCTGAACCGGAATTAATGTAAGATTGAGACCGTCTGAACTTTTTTGACTATTTTTCTGAAATGCTGAATTCTGAACCGGAATTAATGTAAGATTGAGACCGTCTGAACTTTTTTGACTATTTTGCCGAAATGCTGAATTCTGAAACGTGAAGTTTGAAATTAATATGAAATAGAGACCGTCTGAACTTTTTTGACTATTTTAATGAAATGCCGAATTCTGAACCGGAATTAATGTAAGATAGAGACCGTCTGAACTTTTTTGACTATTTTAATGAAATGCCGAATTCTGAACAGTGAACATTGAAATTAATATAAAATAGAGACCGTCTGAACGTTTTTGACTATTTTGCTGAAATGCTGAATTCTGAACCGGAATTAATGTAAGATAGAGACCGTCTGAACTTTTTTGACTATTTTAATGAAATACTGAATTCTGAACAGTGAACTTTGAAATTAATATAAAATAGAGACCGTCTGAACTTTTTTGACTATTTTAATGAAATGCTGAATTCTGAACCGGAATTAATGTAAGATTGAGACCGTCTGAACTTTTTTGACTATTTTTCTGAAATGCTGAATTCTGAACCGGAATTAATGTAAGATTGAGACCGTCTGAACTTTTTGACTATTTTGCCGAAATGCTGAATCTGAAACGTGAAGTTTGAAATTAATATGAAATAGAGACCGTCTGAACTTTTTTGACTATTTTGCTGAAATGCTGAATTCTGAACCGGAATTAATGTAAGATAGAGACCGTCTGAACTTTTTTGATTATTTTAATGAAATGCTGAATTCTGAACAGTGAACTTTGAAATTAATATAAAATAGAGACCGTCTGAACTTTTTTGACTATTTTAATGAAATGCTGAATTCTGAACAGTGAACTTTGAAATTAATATAAAATAGAGACCGTCTGAACTTTTTTGACTATTTTGCTGAAATGCTGAATTCTGAACCGGAATTAATGTAAGATAGAGACCGTCTGAACTTTTTTGACTATTTTAATGAAATACTGAATTCTGAACAGTGAACTTTGAAATTAATATAAAATAGAGACCGTCTGAACTTTTTTGACTATTTTAATGAAATGCTGAATTCTGAACCGGAATTAATGTAAGATTGAGACCGTCTGAACTTTTTTGACTATTTTTCTGAAATGCTGAATTCTGAACCGGAATTAATGTAAGATTGAGACCGTCTGAACTTTTTTGACTATTTTGCCGAAATGCTGAATTCTGAAACGTGAAGTTTGAAATTAATATGAAATAGAGACCGTCTGAACTTTTTTGACTATTTTGCTGAAATGCTGAATTCTGAACCGGAATTAATGTAAGATAGAGACCGTCTGAACTTTTTTGATTATTTTAATGAAATGCTGAATTCTGAACAGTGAACTTTGAAATTAATATAAAATAGAGACCGTCTGAACTTTTTTGACTATTTTAATGAAATGCTGAATTCTGAACAGTGAACTTTAAAATTAATATAAAATAGAGACCGTCTGAACTTTTTTGACTATTTTGCTGAAATGCTGAATTCTGAACCGGAATTAATGTAAAATAGAGACCGTCTGAACTTTTTTGACTATTTTGCTGAAATGCTGAATTCTGAGCCGGAATTAATGTAGGATAGAGACCGTCTGAACCTTTTGACTTTTTTGCTAAAATGCTAAATTCTGAACCGTGAAATTTGAAAATAATATAAAATAGAGACCGTTTGAACTTTTTTGACAATTTTGCTGAAATGTTGAATTCTGAACCGGAATTAGTGTAAGATAGAGCCAGTCTGAACCTTTTTGACTATTTTGCTGAAATGCTGAATTCTGAACCGGAATTAATGTAAGATAGAGACCGTCTGAACCTTTTTGACTATTTTGCTGAAATGCTGACTTCTGAACCGTGAACTTTGAAATTAATGTGAGATAGAGACCGTCTGAACTTTTTTGACTATTTTGCTGAAATTCTGAATTCTGAACCGTGAACTTTGAAATTAATGTGAGATAGAGACCGTCCGAACTTTTCTGACTATTTTGCTGAAATGCTGAATTCTAAACCGGAATTTATGTAGGATAAAATTTCAGTAAAATAGTCAAAAATGTTCAGACGGTCTCGATCTTACATTAATTTCAATATTCACGGTTCAGAATTCAGCATTTCAGCAAAATAGTCAAAAAAGTTCAGACGGTCTTTGTTCACGGTTCAGAATTCAGCATTTCAGCAAAATAGTCAAAAAAGTTCAGACGGTCTCCATCTTACAGTAATTTCAATATTCACGGTTCAGAATTCAGCAAATCAGCAAAATAGTCAAAAAAGTTCAGACGGTCTTTGTTCACGGTTCAGAATTCAGCATTTCAGCAAAATAGTCAAAAACGTTCAGACGGTCTCCATCTTACATTAATTTCAATATTCACGGTTCAGAATTCAGCATTTTAGCAAAATAGTCAATAAGGTTCAGACACTTAAGGTTTGGTAGGATGGGAGAATTTTATAGTATGAATTCTACTATTTCAGCAGTTCAGCATTTTAGCAAAATAGTCAAAAAGGTTCAGACACTTAAGGTTTGGTAGGATGGGAGAATTTTAGAGTAGGAATTCTACTATTTCAGCAGTTCAGTCGTTCAGACATTCAGCAGATTAGTCTATCCCCCTAAAAGGGAACATTCATATAGATATCATAGCGAAAACGATAACATACGGCTCATATTTAATTCAAAGAAACAGGAAAATCCTGAACCCAAAGATAAAAAACAACTATACTCAGCACTAATACATTCTCACCTAAGCTACTGCGTGACAGTCTGAAGCAACACCTCTAAAGCAACCTAAATAGACTACTACTAATCCAGAAAAGGGCCATACGAACAATAACAAATGCTGAATACCTAGCCCATACGTCACCAATTTTCAAAAAACCTCAATATTCTCACAATCTTCCACACCTATGACTATTGTATGCTAGTATACATTTTTAGATCCCTGGGAACACTAATCTACAACCCCTTTGAACAAAGCAAACTCTCCCGGTACTTTACAAGGAACAATTTCATACTGCAAGTACCCCAAGCCCGTTCATCCATAAAACTGAACTCGATCTTCTGTAAAGGTACAAACTTGTATAACATGCTAAACCCTCCAAATTCGATTAGTCTAGCCCAATTTTAAGCCTTAGCGAAAGCCTCAATACCGAATAATTAGCTAATTTTACTGTAACACCATTAATTATTGTTCTATCTTTTATTATATAAATATTCATACTAATTTGTTCTAACGGCAGTAGCCATCGAAATTATTGGGTACTGCATTCTAAGCAAACGCAGGCATAAAAGCCGATAACGGCTTAGCCGACAATTAACTAATGTAAAACAACTAAGAAGAAAAAAAAATTTATTATTATTATTAATCCAAATTACATAACAATGTCCAATGTTTATATTTCGAAAAGTTTATTTATTATAGAACTGTAACAAGTATGAAACGAGAGTCTGATATTGAGCCCAGTGAAATTCTGGGGCCTTCAGTAAGTGTTGAAGGCCTAACGTCAAATACAGACGATGCATTTATCGGTGAGACTTCGTCTACGAGAACCCCTTTAGAGGAAGAAGATGTGCCCTCTGAAACAAGCAATGGAAGGCCCAGCTCTTCTGCCGGAGACTCAAACAGCCGAGCTTCATTGCCTAATCCTCCAAACAACCGAGCTTCGTTTCCTACTCCTCCAAACAAAAGGTTGACAAAGAGGAAAATAAATGACCCAATTGAAAAAAAATTAAAGGAGGTCATTCTATATTGAATTTCACTACTAGTTCCAAAGTTTCGTATATTTAGAACGTGCTTGAGTTTGATTTGAATTTTATTTAAATGAAACAGGAAAAGAAACTATTTTAAATTCAAATACATTCTCCTTTTATATTAAATTCAAACCATATATCTACGAGTGAGATTAGTTGAGTAATATCAAACTTTTCAACTAAAAATAAACTCGACTATTACGAGTTTGAGCGCTAGACCGGTGAAAAGTTACGTTGGTAGCGCCCGTAGAGATACTATGGAAGCGCCGTATCTAAGGCCTAGTACGCTAGCGAATCGTGGCATATAGTAACTATTTTGATGCAATATCAGGGTACTTAAAGTAATCGGGAACAGTATAAAAACTAACCGCGCACCTAGAGTTAACACTCTGATAGTCTTTTATAATACAACTTGGCATTTCGGCAATTAATTTTGATTCAAATTGATCAACGAATCGACTAACGGGAGCTAAACATACTTGAAGACAAAGTCATCACATTAAAAAAAAACTACCTAAATTCTTCTGCTTAGAGTGCTAAAATCTCATTGATTAAACCAGCCAACCATCTGGCAGGTCTATCCAAGCACTACAGTGAAGTTGAGAGATAGGGGTTAATGGTGATGTCCATATAAAATATTATTTTTATTATAAAAGGAAAACTATCGCTACTAATTTAATTTCAGTAGTACCACTCTCTTATAAAAGTACTATTGACGCTAAGAGATAAAAAAGTTTATTGGTGAACCATTCCTTTAAACAGTTATGGAAAGATAAAGTAGTAACATCCATATAATCTAATGATGTTAAAATTTACGTTTACACTATATATAAATGTAGTAAAGCTGAATTAAAAAGTAAACACCAAATTTTAAATGTTTATATCAAAAGATGTTCTTGGAATATTGAGATGAAACAGAGATTTATAGCTACACAACTACTAAAAGAATCGTAATGCCGAAAAATATTTAAAATATTTCCTTTTAATATTCTGCAAAAAGAAAATGTTAAAGTTTTGTAATTATACTCGCTTTATATTAACTTTGAGATGCGTGTAGCGTTTCGATTCAGATGCAATTTTCATCACTCGTTCTATATAAACTCTGACTTGTGTCATTCCAAAGAAAGAAGTTTATCTTAAATAATTAAATAAATAAATATAACTGATATTAATTATTTTAATCGTCAGTATTTTACGTCAATTATAGTTAAGTCGGTTTAAGAAACTTAATTCCTAAAATAATTTGTTTATAAACATAGCTATCTTTAACGTTATACTTCTAGGGAACACCTATACCAGAACTTTTGTAAATTTAAGCTTTATAAGGCGATTGATTCACACTAACGAATAAGAAAATGCGCAATTGTGTGAACATTTGGAGGAAGCCCTGCCATTGGGATACTAGACGTTTCTCGTAACCCTAGCTGCTCGCCGCGTACATTTTAAGCCTCACGACGATGATTGAGTAGAAATCAATGTTACAGATTAGTGTCTATGTGGTATAGACGAAAGACCAGTAGATGGTGGTGTTAGAAGCCACTAAGAACAGATTGGTGTGTATCCCACGAAAGACTAGTGCATGGTGTTGTTGTTAGAAGCCAATAAAAACCGGTTGGTATTGGTTTAGACAGCAGATGAAGATGTACCGGATAGGTAATGATTAAGGTTAAGTAAGATGGATAAGGCAATGAAGTAAAATTTTCCGAATTTATGTATAAAGCGAACACGGTCCGAAAATTGCGAACACTTTTGTTCCGATTTGCCAACTGCAAACGCGGTGACAGACAAACACAACCTCACACACAGACACGTCCACACGGACACACACGATCGTTACAGAACCTCTCCGTGACTTACGTCACTCGGAGAGGTAAAAACGAACTCCGACCAATCGCGTAACGCCGTTTCTTTTTGTTAACAAAATTCTCGTGGCACGCTCCATGTCTCGCGCCACAATTGTCACATCGCGCAAATTTTTTCAAGTCTCGCGATAAATTTATTCAACACGGAGCGTGCCAAAAGAAAATTGTTGATAAAAAGGCAGGGCGCTACGCGATTGCTCGGAGGTCCTTATTTAAAATTATTCATGAAATTTCAAACTAATCGTAGTTTAAAAATCGTTCGGTGTTATTTCTTGGTTGTTTCACCGTCTTATGAAAAAAAAATAACACATTACTTTTTTTCCACTTCACCATCCCTTTAATGAACGTCTGATTTTTGTTTGAAAGTATTGCGCCACAAGACCAATCATATATATACGCATAAGGCGCCATAACATCTAACAAGCATTATTACGACAAAGATTCGATACTCGATTATGAATTATCGCCACTCTAACCTAGTTTGCCAGATTTTGAATAAAGGCTGATAACTCGTGACCTATTCATCCGAATTGAATTTGGTGAAAACTATTCAAATATGAATCGACCACAAGGAATCCGAAAATCACATTTATATCCTCGAGAATCCAATATTTTCAAAGTTGATAATTTTGACATTTCCGGTTTCCGGTATAAGTATGGAAAGAACAACTGTGGAACGGGTAAAAAATGAAAGAGGAATGCAAAACTTTTATAACGCACTTTATTCCAGAGCGCTAGCTTGAATAGTTTTTGAAATATAGTAAAATATGTGTGAAAAACGCAACGCGCAAAGACTTCTTTAACAGTCTGTACACATGAAACATATCCCAGGCTATTGTACCTGAGCGGAGGGAACATGTATCAAAGTTATTAAAGCCCTATATGGGTTACCACAGAGCGGACGGCAATGGTATTTGGCCTTGGATAGCATGTTTTGCAAATTAGGATTTAGCAAAATCTTGGGTACGAATTGCATCTATTATATACCAGAGAAAGCGCTCATTCTTGTCTATGTGGATGACCAGGTTGTATTAGCTCATGACGACACGGAAGTAGAACAGATATATCAAACCATATCCCGGGTGTATGACATCGTGAATCTAGGACCCATTAAGACACTACTAGGAGTGGAATTTGAATGGTCGAGTAAAGGAGTGAGAATCCATCAAAGCACCTACATAAAAGCATTACAGAAAACCTACAAACTACCTGTACTACCTGTGGGACTACCCATGGCTCCGGCCGCCGGACTAACTCGTGATGACTGCCCAAGTGCAGAAGTGGAGAAGGAACGTATGAAGGGTTATTCGTACCAGTCACTTATTGGAGCACTGCTTTTTATTGCGCAACGAACGCGACCTGACATTTTGTATTCAGTCATCGCCCTCTCACAATTTAATTCAAACCCCGGAATCAGTCATTGGAAACGTTTATGTTATCTGGCTCAATATGTAACGTCCACTTCTTATTACGGTCTCCACTAACAGCAAAAACAAGCGGAAAACAGATTAAATATCTACACCGATAGCGACTGGGGAGCGGATAAAGATACACGTCGATCAACATGTGGGTATATATGTTGCCTTGGAACTTCTCCGATATCGTGGAGATCGTTTAAACAAAAGTCCATTGCCTTATCCACCATGGAAGCCGCATATATTGCAATGTCAGAAGCTGTCAAGGAGGTTTTATGGTTGATTGCCATCATAGAAGACATCAAAGTGCATTTTACGAAGATAGATTTAAGCGCAACGCCTAGGCTCCTCTGTGACAATCAATCAGCCATCCATTTTGCAAAGAATGTGGTCGAAAACCAACGATCAAAACATATAGACTTTCGGTATCACTTCATACGGGATATATTGGAACAGAAAATGTTTAGTAGAACATATGTGAATACAAAATATAATCTAGCGGATATCTTAACCAAAGCTCTTAGCAAGCAAAATTTTGCAAGTCTCATAAGGAAATTACAAGTAACAGGATAGATGTGCCACGGAGGACTTTAATAATAGTTAACGTTGTGTTTACTAATTTACTATAGGACATTAATTTCTTTATTTATTAACTATTTTTGTATAATATATGTATTTAAATTATATACCACTGATATAGGGAGAGTTGTCAAAGAGGGAGAGATTTGTTATATAGGCTTTGACGTCTTTATGATTAGAACTGAACTGAACCAGAGTTATAGACACTGTCGTATGCTAGATACAAGCGATCACTATAATGTGAATTGAGTTTTCAGTATAGATTGAGTCATGATAGAAAGCGGTTAAATATTTAATTAATGATTAATAAACTAAGTTAAAGTAACGCAACCCGTGTCTTTATTACCTCATAATAATAACAATTTTTTATCGAAATTCTTTGCTTAATCGGTATCTAGCCACACTTGTTCCTGGCGTACCCCGGCCACAAACACACAAACAAACACATAGACAGACACACACGATCGTTGCAGAACCTCTACGTGACATACGTCACTCGGAGAGGTAAAAATTACACTTTCCCTAATTACGATTAAAATCTAATTAATTGACCCTAATATTGAGGAGAGCAGCCGCGCCATTTTTTAACAGTCACGCGAAAAGGGCGCACATACGCCGTTATTGGCCAAATGGCTAGCGAATAGGAAAGTTAGATATCTCTACTGCAGACGACGATATTTTTTGATATATTGAAGGTTGACTTTGAGCTTCGAAAGCAAAAATATGCCTATTTGTTTTATTAACGGCTGTAAAAGCAATTGAAGATGTAAAAATGTAAGTTTATTCGTGATTCCCAGTTTATTTAAATATCCTGAGCTGACAAGTAAATGGATAATTCACGTGCTAGAAGTTATAAGAATCATTTTCGAAACGGCCTTGGCTAAAATAGATGATTTGGCTGCTAATTCAACTGACTTAAAGAATGATGTTGAAGTTAAAACTATCGCGTCAATTTTTCTCGAATTATGTTGAACTTTTGGGTTGTACCAACACTGATCTTGGGGATGTTGGCAACAACCGATTCTTCTGTTAATTTGCCTGTAATTCAACAAAATTACTCTCACTTTTCTCTCCAAACTGATACATCCACTTCAAGAGTTCATTATGAAGGTCAGTTGTTAATTTTAAATTGATCAAAAAGAAGGTTTAGTCTTATAAGACAAAATTTTTCAGAAGAAACTAAAGACACATTAGTGGAGTTCAAAAGTGTTGGAACAGATACTTGTACGCAGGAACCTATCTTCTAGGAACTTGGAACTGTAAAATAAACTAAAAAGAAAGAAGTACAAAAGTGTAGGTAAAATATGACTGTTTGGACGGACATGAAAATGTGTGGAAATGTCAACTAGTAACATGCCTGCTGCTAAGCTCTTAATTTCCGCTTGCATTCTATTAACTGGTTGTATTTTTCATGGAAATTCAAAAATTAAGACAAAGTATTTTTGTCGAAACACCAAAACTTTCAAAACTAAAGCCAAAGGTCAAATAAAAACCAACAGGGCGGATCCAAAATCAATTTACTACGCCATGATCAAAGGACAGTCTAATGAATCTCGTGACCCGATTACTTAAGGCCTGCTCGTGAGAAAAAAACATTTTAGGGGCTACTCGAACTATATACATTCTTTTTAGCTAAACTTGACAAACATTTCCTTTCCTTCGTCTTTTCGAAGATCTTTTACCTTTCACAGCCATCGTAAAAATTAAGCTAGGTATCGAAATTTAGGAACGTATGCCTAGTAGTTTTTTTAATTCGCGAAAATATTAGTTCTAATTATCCATTGCTCCGGACAACTTTGACTTAAGTCGAATAATAAATAAAAATAAGAATTTTTGGCAGCGTATTTGTAACTTTCTTGAAAAAATTTCCAATTATAGGGATCGATTTGTTTGAATAAAAAATTCACTTGCATTTTATCTCTAATTTGTCTAAATAAAATAATATATTTAGCGTTCAAAGAATTTTCTCTTATATTTTTATGAAATAAATTTTGTACTAAAAATAAAACCGATATAGATCTATTATGACTATATTTAGTAAATATATCGGCTATTAAAGTACTTTTATTTTCGCTCATTAAATCGTCAATTATCATTAATTTATTTTTCAAATGGTCGTAAAAAGTAATATCATCGGCTAATGCTCGAATAAAATTAATATTACTACTTTTCATATCGTCATAAAAAGGATGCCATTCCGAATAATAATGATAAATTCGATCAATTTTAGGTTTAAACATATATTCTAATTCTTTAATAATTAGATAACAGAATACTGTTTTACCACTACCGGCTAACAATATCGATGCTGGATGTTCGAAAGGTATCATACGTTTTACTTCGAACTTTATATTAATTCGAATGAATCGAATATAAGGGAAGTTATTAAATAAATAATTAACGCGTTCGCGTGAGTGCGCGGAAATTTAATATCTCGCGCTTATAATTGTCCCTCAAAATATTTTTTTTGGAATTTCGAAGAAAAAAAGACATCTTCTATAAACTTTACTATTAACGGTATCATTAAGCTGACAAACCGTTCCTGACCTACATATTATTGGGTTGTTTCTCTATCTTCAACAAAATGTTTTCCCTAAAAACTCCTTTTTCTCCTACTCCTTAGCAACTTTCTCTTTTGGGGGAAAAAATAGTGATTACTCGTCAACATAATGAAATCAAAGGCAAAGAGACGGCGTTAATACTCGGAATCCTTTAGAAAATTCATTCATATCAATGTAAATCTCAACCCGTTTTTCTTCTACAGGTTCTTTTTCTATCACCCAAATAAATTCCATCGGTGGTTAAAAAGACCACATGATTTTTGGCCCTCTTTTACTATCCCTCTACTTTAATCTATTATAAATTGAATTAGGACCTATTTCGGGACCTTCATTCGAGACTTGACCCAACTCTAGAGAGTAAGATCCCTGAAATACCAAAAAATGTTACTTTGACGTTTTGAACGACGCTACTTTACATACGTGCCCTTGTGGACAAAATTGGTAAGTATCAAAATAATATTTTTTAGGTGTAACATTTAAATTAATTTTTACTATCTCTCAGTTTTTACATGGTGTTGACACACCATTCTCGCCATCACCATTTCAAGAATTGGAAAATTTGGTCCCATTCAATAATTTTATTTTTCAAATTCCGTCACCTCCTCCACCATCACCATCTGATGACGCTAATGACGAATTCACCTTAACACCATGGATTCGTTCACCGGGTCCCACTATCGAAACCTTAAATTGTCACTCCAACATGTATGTATTGATTTTTATGCAACAAACTCGTTACGATATATGTATATATATATGTTTGTTTGTGTTGATGCCGGATTCACTCAATATTTGGGGTACTTACGACCCTTTATTAACGATGTGGAGTATTTTGGGGCACTTAGTTCGCAGCTCGGCAGAATGATAGGACACAACACGGTTTACGAACTTCAAAAGTGATGGTCCTATGTACTTAGAAACGCAAATTTTAGTAAAACATCCCTCGAAGTATTAAACGTTTTATTAACAGTCACTACGCTAACAATTAAAAAGGTTTTGCGTAAGTAGGAATAAACTGTTTTAAAATTCTTTCTTCGCGTTGAAATTTTTCTTCTTACGTTTTCAATACCATGCTGCTAGAAATTGTGCAGTTGAGAAGCTTCCGAGCTAGAATGCAAATTCTTCAAATAGACATTCGTCAAACAATCCGTTACGGACAACTAGACGAATGTCTGTTTGAAGGATTGTTTAGCATCGTGGTATATTGGACTAAAAATATTAAAAAAAAATCTTGCTAATTTTTTTAAATGTTCTAATTCAAATAAAGACTTAACTTTTTTAAACGTTTTAATTTCAAAAGAAAAAAGCTTGTTAAATTTTTTAAATATGTTCTAAATTCAAAAAGAGAAAATCTTGTTAAATTTTTTTAAATGTTTTTAATTCAAAAAAATATTCTTCTTAAATATGTTTTTAATTTAAAAAGAAAAATGAAGACACATCAACTACCTTAAAAATAGTGTATTTCAAAATTCATTTATAAAGTTTTATACCCACAAGGAACTGTTTCGAAATTGTTAGGTAAAATTCTTACTTTATTTAATATTATTCTGTATACATTAGTTAGTGATACAACAATGTGAATTGGTAATCTTCTTGTTTGTTTAGGAATACGTATTTTAAAATCCGTAGTTTCATTTTCTTCTATTTCAAGGCCCAGGGTTGGCAAAAATTGGGTTTTTTTTAAAAAAAATAAAAGTTGTGTTTTTTATTGTTTAAAACACGATTTGTTGTTTTAAATTGTTTTTTAAACGAGTAGAAAAAACAGTAAAAAACACAAAAAAAACCTAGTTTTAAACATGTTTAAAATCACTCTTGCAGATCTAATAGCCTATATATTATACATCGCGGCTCTCCATTTAAGCCACTACTCCTGCTAGCGCGAGGCGCTTATTTCCACATCCTGCTTGATTAAAAAAATGGTCTTGGTTTGGACCAAGACAGAAAATTATTTTATGATATTAATTATTTTGAAGGGAGTGCGTGTTAAGCGATCAATACAGAATATGTGAAATATTCTACTGACTGTTTAAAAAGAGCAAGAGCTCCTTAAATTTAGAATTTCATGGTGTAAGAAATTGTCCGTGTGGAATTAGAACCAGGGACCACTTGAACCCAAAGCGAGTATCATACAGCTTGACCAACGGACCACGAAAACGTATTGAGAAGAAAAACACGAAAAGACGAAATCAAGAGCTCCTAAAATTTAGAATTTGAAGGGTCCTTGCCAGGGTTGGCAAAAATGTAGTAAAAAAAAGTTGTGTTTTTATTGTTTAAAACACGATTTAAAATTAGATTTTCCGAAAACATTTTATCATGAAATTAATTATTTAAATGGGAGTACGTGTTGAGGGATCTATTTTGAATATTTGAAATGTTCTACTGACTGTTTAAAAAGAGCAAGAGATCTTCTCAAAACGAAAATGTAATTTTTTAATAGCGCATACAAAATGAGGGTGATGGGTAAAATTGTTCATTTAACCCCAAATGTCCAAATGCTTGATTTCTTTTGTGGCCACTATTAAGGAATTTTCGCTTCCATACTGCAGAGTTTCTTGGTCAGAACTCATACATTTGAAACTTCACCACCCCTTTCTACTTTGTAGGCGCTTCATGTTTTCCGTTTACGGATTAAGCTTATTAATTTTAGAACTGTCAAGGGCCTGGCTTTAAATATTACGCGTACTCGTTTTAGAACAGTAAAATGTACCAACAGTGTAGAAAAACGTTGTTCCTTTACCTTAGGTAGACGACAGAATAAGTTATTCCAAATTAAATTCTTGAATATCAGTCTTCAATACAGATTGGTAACGGATAAATCAACTGGAAGGGTTTCCAAACAATTAAACACTCATATGAAACAGTCAAATTATTGCAAGGTTTTGACTGAAGCTTATTATTCTATTATTTTCGCTCATTTTCAAATAAAACGAGTTAAAAATATTCGAAATTCCTCTCCATAAAAAACATGTTTTAAACTGTTTGTTTAAAACGTTTTAAACAAATTAATGTTTTTTTTAATGGCTATTTAAAACAAGTTTTAAACCAAAGTTTAAAACAATTTGTTTAAAACTTGCCAACCCTGGCATTAACATCTCAGGGATGCTTCTGTGGACATTTTGGGGATATACAATAAAAATTCCTTGAAATATTCCCAGATATATACTTGGGACTAACATATGAAATAGAACATTTGACTATCCCAGGAACATCCCTCAAATAAATATACTAGATATAGGTACATGATCCCTGGGACGTTTTGGCGTTGGCTGGGTGGGTAGCTATATCTGCGTTGGGTGGTCGCCCAAGCGCTTTCTCCGCCTAAAAAGGCTGCGCACGTCCACCGCCATCTCCATCTGCACGTTTTAAGTGCTTGATGAACATACTGCGACCACTATTCACGAAGATAAGTACTTTTATAATATTGGCATTCATCGGTCACTGTAGCCAATTTCCAGATTTTCGCTGCTAACTTGTTGAGTTTAGCTCTCTAACGTTCTCCGTGCGTCATTTCTTACATAACGTTTGTCGCTCTTTCTAAAGGGACCAACCTCGCTAGAATGGGTCAAATACTTACAAAGTTATGGCGGCCTGGCTAATTTTTGAGAACAGTAACGCTATTTTATTTCTACCAAAAACGGATTTATGGGATAAATCCGTTTTTGATTCTACGGTGATTTGCGTGTTCTTGTGCTGCTGAGCTTGTTTTAGTAATTGATTCTTACGTAACTCACGACGCTCGTTCATTTGCTAATACTTTCAGACTGTTAGGCGCATTTTTCGCAATTTTATGAGCATTTTGTCATTTTTCGGTCCTCGTAGCCTTCTCAATCGCGCGCATACCCATAGTGGCCTTCAGGTTTTTATTGCTGTTTTGGCGCGTGCTTTCGACTTTATGTTTGGTTTTCTACCGGTCTACGCCGTTAATTTACTCTCGCGTGGTTTGCTCGATCGGTTAACGAAAGCCAGAAGAATCGCGCGAACAGCCTTATCCTCGCACATCTTTCTCAGTTTGTTTTCGGTGTTTTTCGTTTTCGGAGTCGTTCTTCTCACGTGTCGTGTCAGCCGGTCATTTTCGACGTAAAACAAGCTGGTTTCATGTGCTATACCGCACCGGGTGAAAATCTGGGAGCAAATCCTTCTGCGTAGAGTTTGCAAGTTCTCTCCCCGCTTGTTAAAAGAGTTTTCCTCCGCGGTCTAACCCGGTTTCTCCTTTCCATCAAAACTTGCAGAGGTTAACGGTAATAGTTAGTATAGGGCGCTGTAGGTTAGCTGTGGCATAGGGGCTAGCCACCACCCTTCTATGCATTGTAAAGGGACCCACCTGTAAATAAGCCACAGGCTTAGTATGGAAATCCCTTCGTAGACAAAGCTTAGATTATTATTATTATTATTACGTAATGCTTGTTGAGCACTGTTAATTATGATTTGTCGCATTGCGCGTGTTTCTTCGATTTAGCTCCGGGTTCTGGCGTTTTCGTTTTTTTATTTTATTTTTTTCCCCTCACCATGGAACGACAGGATAATGTCGTGGACCCACCCGCCGCGAACCACGATTCTTTGATCCCTGATGATAATGTGCCGTCGGTGGTTTTGCCAACTGACCAACAAGGTCTTTCTCCTGGCCTTAATTGCTCGTTACCGTCGTCTTGTACCTTCGTTGTCCACGCGTCATCGCGTTCCGTTCCGACCCCGCCTTTGTCCACCAGCACTATCAATACGCTTCTGTTCTACCCCACCGATAATGTTATGACTTCTGCCGATGTTCTTAAACTTCTTGCCACCAATGCCGATAATGCCCACTTGAAACTTGGCATTACCGCGATTCGCCCATGTAATCGGAATAGTGTTGTCATTTCTCTTCGCGAAGAGCGCGACATGGCCCGCTTCCGCCAATTCGTCTCCGAGACCCCTGCTCTCTCCACCGCGCTTCGCTGTGACAAAGCTACGTCACCCTCTCCTCACAGTGTTTAACATCGATGATAGCTATTCCCACGACGACATTAAAGAACACATCTTAGCTCAGAACGGATTAGAAGCTTCGCCCGATGACGTTTCCGTTCTCACGACTTATAAATATCGCCGAGGCACCAACTGCGTAATTTCGGTTCCTGCGCGTCTGTTTCACGCGATCTCGAGTGTCGGTTATTTGTTTATCGGGTTCTCTCGGTGTGCGGTCGCGAAAAATAAAACGTTTGACCTTGTTTTCGCTGTCAGGCTTTCGGCCACACCCGCGCGACCTGCGAATCCGTCCATCCAGTCTGCGCCTATTGCGGACATCGTCACGAGTATGTGGACTGCCAAGGTGATGGTCCACTTGAGTGTTTCAACTGCGTCGACCATAATTCGAAACACATGACCACCTTCAACACTAATCACGAAGCAAGCGACGAAGAATGCTCCAGCTATAGACGTCAAATCGATTTATACAAATCACGCGTCATTTACTGATCTACAACCTTACACATTTTTTTCGACACATTTTTCTATTTTTGTTTAATTTACATTTCTGTTTAACGAATTATGGCGTGTAACATTGTATACTTTGAGTATGGTCCTGGTTGCACTAATTCTTGCACTACGTGCATTGCAGTTTTTTAGATCATAAAACCTGGCTGAAACACATGCTCTCCCACGGCCTTCCCCTGTCTAGTCTGAAATATACCTGCCCCTCTTGCGATTTTGTTTCCCACACGGTTTTCGGCGTCTCTCCCCATTTCCCGCGTTGTCGTTCGCGCTCGGGTGATTCCAACTCTACATTGCCTGATCAAGCTCTCGCCTTTAAGTGCTCCTATTGCGCACGTTCTTTTAGCTCCTCTGGTGGTTTGCACGTTCACCAACGGCGTCTCCATATCTCCGAATATTGCTCCGATAACTCCCGCTTCGCGCTACTGGGATAACGAGCAAACGGCTACTCTCGCGAAGCTCCAAAGTGACTTAGCGCCTAACACTCCTTTTATCAACCTCGCACTTTTGAGGCTTTTTCGCTCGAAATCCGTGACCGCCATTCATAATAAACGGAAGGAACTCGTCCGCTCTCTACGCGATCCCGGTAATCTGTATTTTACCTGGCGAGGAGCGAATTTTTTTGGCCTATTCTAAGAAATTTAATTTAATAAAATTTAAATAACTAATCAGGATTAAAACGAATTATTAATTTTCTAGAATAATTATGAAACGTTTCCAAACACTATAGTAATCGCGACTCTAATAGTCATTAAAGTAATTAATTAAATAGACTTTAATTTCTGTTCTCACCATTGAGTCACTTGTGTTTATTAGGGGGGAATACTGGAAAGGGGTTTACAGAAATAAAAAGTGAAAGTGTTCTATCGGATGAAAACCTAGATGGCGCGAAGCGTCCACTCCCTTCATTAATTGTCTCTGCTGTACCACTGGCCGAAGAGCGCCAAAATTATTCCGGTTAGAATCTGTTTGGCGTCTGGGACCTCCGCACGTTGCTTTCGTATAGGTTGTCTTACAGCTTTTGAAAAGCCCTTTTAGCGTGATTCAGCCAAACACGATTCTTAATAGGAGGTCCAAAACGTTTTAATTACAAGCGATAAAACCGTTAGCTGTTTTCAACAGTATTTTCGGTAAATTTTCTAATCGAATCAGAAAGATTCGTAGAAAAATTGAGCCAAGTACAAATTATAAAAAAAACGTCTTGGTTTGGACCAAGGCCGAAAAAACAAACGATATGTGTGAGGTTTATCAATTGACTGAAGTTTCAGATATTGAAATTTTTTTCTAGTTATTTCTATCCACTCAATCCTTAATCAATACTTAATTCAATCAACTGATTTTACTGTTAATCGATCTAGTCCCTCTAAATTAATTGAAAAAATTACATATCTACGCTTTTTCAAGAACAATTACATTTTCCGAAAACATTTTATCATGAAATTAATTATTTTGAAGGGAGTACGTGTTCAGTAATCAGTATTGAATATTTGAAATGTTTTACTGGATGTCTAATTAAAAAGAGCAAGCGAGCTTTGGTATAACTCGAATGGAAAATGTAAATATTTAATAGATGCCAAACCAGGGTGTTGCGCGAATTTATACATTTAATTTCGTATATCGAAATGCTACATTTCTATTGTCGCCTCTATGAAGGTAAAGTTGCACTGGAACTTCCATTTCCATACTTTAGAATTTCTTGGTCATAACTCAGTCTTTATTTGAAACGTCACCCCCCTACTTTACACCGGTTATGTATTACGCGTAATCATTTTAGTAAGCGTAAAGATCATTTCGGAAAACACAGGGGCGAGGCCACCAATGGGGTGTATTCTCCCTCGCACCAAGGGTCATCGCCAGACGGTGCCAAAGTTCAGTACGGGCAGGAGGCTAGTCAACTAGCACTGCCTATAGCGGTGTTTCTAAGCGAGCGAGAGAATGAGAGAAAACACCCCAATGGCGGGATCACACCTGTGTTTTAGTTTCTCTGTACATAATTTCCAAAATGGTTCACTCACTTACAAATGTACACCGATTACACTGAGTGATCGGTCGTTCGGGCGCTAGCAAGTGTCAAGCCATAACCATAACCATTCATGAACACGAATGTTTTATAGTGTTAGGTTAATAAGGTTGGCTGGCAAGTCTGGAGTGTCATGTACCGTTTACTAATGTGAAAAGGTTTCGATCTATATGGTAATATAATATTGTGTTGCGACGGCTCAGATGACCCATACACTGGAACCACTGGTGATTATAAAATGCAATATATTGGGAAAATAGAGGATGGGAGGGAGTGTTGGAGTTAAATGTCACCCTTACCGAAAATACCACCTCTAAAACACGTCTTAGGTTGGGCTGAAGACGTTTTTTAGAGGTTTTTTTCGGTAAGGGGACCTTCTTGGCATAACTAGTAATGAATGATGTGTTTAACCATATTATTTCCGCGGGAAATGAATATAACAAGTCATTGGTACTGAGAAGTATTTCTGTTTATGTGATCTTTACCCTTTACCACACAAGATAAACTTTCTTGCTTTGTCTTAAGTAGACGACATTCACTGTAAACGACAGTCTTATCAACAACTTAAAACAGATTTAAACTTCTTTTGGTGCAAACTTGAAAATTTGTCAAGCCAGCAACAATTAAAACTATGTCGGTCAAGGTGCTTACAAGTTAGTGTGCATCGACACGAAATCCCTTCAAAATAATTAATTTCATGATAAAATGTTTTCGGAAAATGTAATTGTTCTTGAAAAAGCGTAGATATGTAATTTTTTCAATTAATTTAGAGTGACTAGATCGATTAACAGTAAAATCAGTTGATTGAATTAAATATTGATTAAGGATTGAGTGGATAAAAATAACTAGAAAAAAATTTCAATATCTGAAACTTCAGTCAATTGATAAACCTCACACATATCGTTTGTTTTTCGGCCTTGGTCCAAACCAAGACGTTTTTTTATAATATCTGTCACTTCAGTCTTAATGTAATTAAATTTTGAATAATTATGTTTGCTTTACCGTCATACCATTGCACTCTAAAATATAACGGTGCATTCAAACGCCATTTATGCTGTTTTTTTCCGGTGGCAAAAAATACATCATTTAGGGTGTACTTTAACCCCATTTTTATGATCAATTCACGCCATTTTCTAATATTATTTGCAAGTATGAAGGAAATATTAGGCATTTATGCACCATTTACAGTGGTTTTTAACATCTTTTTTAGGCAATCTGTTGAACTTCTAATATTAATTAATTTAATGGTGTTAAAAGTAGGGAAAAAGTACAATACCTATGTCACATTGTTCAACCAAGTGAAATAATTGTTAAATATTTATTTTTTCTATATTTAGCACCACGTTTATGGTGTAAAACAAACCCGTTAATACACCATTTCAAGTCCCTGTTTACCCATTTAAAGACCCTATTTCCCCCGTTTTAAGGCCCTATTGACCCATTTCAATTGTACTATGGTAATTAACCGCTTGCCTGCCTTACGACCGAATTCCCATTCGGCTGAAAACTACCGCAATTTGGCGGTTTTGGATTTGGTCTAATGGGACAAACATCTTGGCTTAATTTATAATTCTATCTACGCCCGTTAACATCTGATTAACTTATAAAGATTGAGTGGTTATGTAAAATGAGCAAAAATCCCATCTATTTTGTAAAACATAAAGCAAAATTTATTGTTTAGAAGAATGAAATATTTTTAAGTCGCAGAAATGCACCGTTATAAAGCGATTCGCTTATTTTAACTTTTAAGTCAACTTACGTAACACTGTAACGAACTTAAACGAAGTTTGAACATAGCATGAGTTCCCAAAAATACTTTTCTAGCGTAATATAGTGCCTATATTATTACATATTATTAAAAGCAAATATTTTTATTTTTAAACGCTGTCAACGATAAAACGTTTGTTATTATTGAACTTTTTTTATTAAATTTATAACATTTATAGGATAAATACGTCTACTATTAAGAGGTACAATGCTTGAAATTTGTGTCTCAATGACACGTAACCTAACTAACATATGCCTTACCTAACCCGACCTATAAAACAAGCAATATTTTCAACGTTTTTTGTTGAGGGACCTTGAAAAATAAACGATTTTTTGGAAAAGGCCCGAGTTGATTAGTAATGACCTAATATTAATCTCATTAAGTGCTCATTTAATTGTAAAGATGAAATAGGAAAATTGAGACTGGGTGAAAGATAAGCGTAGTTTTAATTTTAATTAAATAAGGTATCCACGAATTTAACCAAAAAAATATGTGTTTTGGGTTAATTTCACCTTAATTTTACTTACGTTAAAAGGTTTATCTCGATTAAGTTTAGTTTAAAGGTTTATCTCGATTAAGTTTAGTTTAAAGGTTTATCTCGATTAATCTTAGTTTAAAGGTTTAACTCGATTAAGTTTAGTTCAAAGGTTTATCTCGATTAAGTTTAGTTCAAAGGTTTATCTCGATTAAGTTTAGTTCAAAGGTTTATCTCGATTAATCTTAGTTTAAAGGTTTAACTCGATTAAGGTTAGTTTAAAGGTTTAACTCGATTAAGCTTAGTTCAAAGGTTTATCTCGATTAAGTTTAGTTCAAAGGTTTATCTCGATTAAGTTTAGTTCAAAGGTTTATCTCGATTAAGTTTAGTTCAAAGGTTTAACTCGATTAAGTTTAGTTCAAAGGTTTATCTCGATTAAGCTTAGTTTAAAGGTTTAACTCGATTAAGCTTAGTTTAAAGGTTTAACTCGATTAAGTTTAGTTTAAAGGCTTATCTCGATTAAGTCTAATTTAAAGGCTTATCTCGATTAAGTCTAATTTAAAGGCTTATCTCGATTAAGTCTAATTTAAAGGCTTATCTCGATTAAGTCTAATTTAAAGGCTTATCTCGATTAAGTCTAATTTAAAGGCTTATCTCGACTAAATTTAGTTTAAAGGCTTATCTCGATTAAGTTTAGTTTAAAGGCTTATCTCGAAGTTTAGTTCAAAGGTTTATCTCGATTAAAATTAGTTTAAAGGTTTATCTCGATTAATCTTAGATTAAAGGTTTAACTCGATTAAGCGTAGTTTAAAGGCTTATCTCGATTAAGTTTAGTTTAAAGGCTTATCTCGATTAAGTTCAGTTTAAAGGCTTATCTCGATTAAGTTTAGTTTAAAGGCTTATCTCGATTAAGTTTAGTTTAAAGGCTTATCTCGATTAAGTTTAGTTTAAAGGCTTATCTCGATTAAGTTTAGTTTAAAGGCTTATCTCGATTAAGTTTAGTTTAAGGGTTTATCTCATTTAAGCTTTGGTTTAAAGGCTTATCTCGATTAAGCTTTGGTTTAAAGGCTTATCTCGATTAAGCTTTGGTTTAAAGGCTTATCTCGATTAAGCTTTGGTTTAAAGGCTTATCTCGATTAAGTTTGGTTTAAAGGCTTATCTCGATTAAGTTTGGTTTAAAGGCTTATCTCGATTAAGTTTGGTTTAAAGGCTTATCTCGATTAAGTTTGGTTTAAAGACTTATCTGGATTAAGTTTAATTAAAGGTTTATCCGGATTAAGTTTAATTTAAAGGTTTATCTCGATTAAGTTTAATTTAAATGTTTATCCGGATTAAGTTTAATTTAAAGGTTTATCTCGATTAAGTTTTTATTTAAAGGTTTATCTCGATTAAGTTTAATTTAAATGTTTATCCGGATTAAGTTTAATTTAAAGGTTTATCTCGATTAAGTTCAATTTAAAGGTTTATCTCGATTAAGTTTAATTTAAAGGTTTATCTCGATTAAGTTTAATTTAAATGTTTATCCGGATTAAGTTTAATTAAAGGTTTATCCGGATTAAGTTTAATTTAAAGGTTTATCCGGATTAAGTTTAATTAAAGGTTTATCCGGATTAAGTTTAATTAAAGGTTTATCCGGATTAAGTTTAATTAAAGGTTTATCCGGATTAAGTTTAATTAAAGGTTTATCCGGATTAAGGTTAATTAAAGGTTTATCCTAATTAAGTATAATTTAAAGGTTTATCCTAATTAAGTATAATTTAAAGGTTTATCTTGATTAAGTGTGAAATAGAAATACGAGGCTTTATCAACAGCTATAGAGTTTAAATATTAATTAAGTAGTCCATTTAAAAGTTATTCGAGTTTTTATCCAAAATATGTATATTTTATGTTTAAATTCACCCTAATTATACTTAATTATGTTGAAATTAATGAAGGATTGAGGTTTGGCAGTATTGATTTAGCTTATAAATTGAGCTTCAAAAATTAGTAACCTTAATTTTAATGTTTAGTTGAGTTTTTGATTAGTTCCAACACATGGCGTTCAATTTTTATCATGCCCCGTGCTAAATTTGCGGTAACGTGAAGATTAACAATTAAATATGTTGTACCGGGGAGCCCGTTACAACGGATCACTACAAAGGTTACAATGTTAATGAATGATGTGATTCCATAGTTTCGCTTAAATACCAGTAATTAAATCAAATACCTAAACAATTCATAGCAATTCTGATGTAGCGGAACGCTACATTTGGGCCTTCACAAGCAACATCAAAACATATAGACTTACCAATTCAGGCACCAAAGTATATGCAACTTAACCCTAAGCCTATATCCATCCTAATAAGATAGAGTCTCTAGCTAGGGGGAGCTCTATTGCACTACTTGAGCGCCCCCTGGTCTAGATAGGTCGAACTAGAGATAAGGGGATAGTATATATAGCCTGCATAGCCGAGGGAACAAGTGGTTAGTGTGTTAGTCCGAGGTACTCCAGTCAGGAAGTTAGTCAGTGGGACTCCTATACGACACCCGAGTGGCTAAGATCTGTTGCCGGCAGAAGTAGACGGTCGCCTTACCGACCCTCTAACGGTTCAGTTATAGTATAATAGGAAATTCCCGCGCTCTCACTCTAGTCGCGTACCGTACAAGACCACAGACACAGTTTCCAATGGCTCTACTAAATTCTGTAAGTGTTATATTTCTTTAGAACGGACATTCCCTACTGGCGCTTCCCTGTTTAAGTATTTCTCATTTGTAAATATAGCATAATCAAACTTTACTAACGCGCTCACTAACCCATAAATCAAATATTTTTCAATGTAAACTAACCTAACCAGAACCTGGTTAATAATAAACGAGATAGAATTTCATGACCTAATTTTGTCTCATTATTTCTGACTCTGTATACCTCAGCTTTTAAAGCAAATCGGTTACAGGGGAGAAATAATTGGCGAGCTTGCCAGGACCCGAAAATTTCGTGTGTTAGGTTAGATTAAAATTTAAATTAAACTTTACTATAATTGGATAGCCTAGGCTTAGATCCCTTTTTAGGCTTATCGGTTAGTGCGGTTCTTTCCCCTCCGATAAACCAGTTTGAACGTGTTAGACAATGTGGCGTAGTAGGAAGAATGCAGCCCCGGGTTCCGACAGTGAATCGGACGTTTCCCCCGTGTTGGCTGCGGGTGCTATTCGCCCTAATAGGTTAGCCAATCCGAGAGACGCTAGGACGCGATCACGTGATCTTCAACGTCTCGCCGCGAGACGCGCTTTGTTAACACAAAGCCCTGCACAAAGTGAACGTGATCTCGCCGCGTGTTTTAGTCAGTTGCGCCTCTCTGACCCTATTGTTCCCGTTACGACTTCTCAACCTTCAGCTATGAGTAATCCGCCCATTTCCGTAAGTCAAACTGGTTATCCATTTGCTAATATTAATTCCAGTGTACCACGAATTAGGTTTAGTACCACACAGACAGGTGTCAACCCCTTTTCCGTTGCGCCTTCACGACCGAGGCTTACCATTAATACGCATGCCAATGTTAATGTACCAAGTTCTCATGTGACTGCTAATACTAGGCCTATAACAAGTACCACGTCAGTGTTAGGACAACAGCCTGTGGCTACCGCAAGCTGTTATCCTTCCACAAATCCTTTTGCTAACATATCACCCATTTCGAACATTTCCTCAGTGTTAGGCCAACCTACATCTTCTGGTCCTTCACACTTTGTTCCTCCTGGAGCATTACCAGTAGCGGGTCAGGGTTCAGGGTTTTCCTATGGACCTTTAAATTCAACCCCTATTAATCCATTTATGCCTGTTCCGGCACCAGCACCAGATCCATCGTATGACAGGTTAAGTGCCAGGATTGCTGAGTTAACTGACTTAGTATATACATAAGTGGCTTCTAATTCCACTAATAATTTAAATGCTACAGCAGCTTCCACTATGTCACAAGGTGTTAGGGTTGTAAAACCAGATTTTAGATTTAACGGTGATAGTGCAGAAGCTGCCAATTTCCTATATCAATTGGATGGTTTTCAATTGCTACATTCGTTAAACGACATTGATCTTTTACGATTAATGCCTACTTTAATGGTAGATGGAGCACGTGTATGGTATCGGCAAGAGAAGATGGAGGAGGAAATGTCATTACTTAATTTTAAGTTAAGATTTCAGGCTTACTTCATGTCCGAAGATAAACAACGGTTTATGAGGACTGAGTTAGTCACTACAAAACAAAGTCAGGACGAAAGTGTCGTTCAGTTTATTGAACGCGTGCAAAATATGAATTTTGCCTTACGTAATCCTTACGGGGAGTTGGAATTGCTTCCCTTATTGGAGGAAAACTTAGATCCTGACATTAGCGTGTACTTACAAAGAAATTACAACACCATTTCTGAGTTAAGCTTACATGCACAGACTGTAGAATCACGAAACAGGGCTCGTCAGGCTAAATTAAAATCTAGATCATCCAAAAGTGATAGTTCGCAAAGTATGTCCGCAACTAGTCAGGATACCCAATCCACGTCTAGTAGCTCTAGACTGGTATGTCACAAATGTGGGAAAGCGGGACATATCCGACCTAATTGTCCGCAATTTAAGAGGGAAAAACCATCTTCCCCTTCCAAAACCAAGGCACCATAACCTAGTAAGAAGAAAAAGGGAAACTAGATAGCAAGGAGGATAGTAGAGGGTCCCCTTCTTGCGGTTTTAAAATCCCTCCTAATTCTTATATCTTAGCTTCTTCTAGTGTTAACCCTCAGACTAATTTATCATTTGCCTTGCCGTTAAAATTTCCCCATACTAGACTTATACTAGCTAGAGTAGACCAGGGTTCTGATACTAGTTTCATATCCACTAAGGCATACTCAGACATCCTTATGGACCTGCACGACACAGACCCTGATACATATACACAAAACACCGAAGATTGCATCTTTTTGCCAAACGGGCAGTACTTCTTTACTAGTGGTAGTGTAGAATTAGAATTCACCATTTGTGGGACTTCATTCACACACTATTTCCACATTGTCCCTGATCTGTTCTGTGAGATCATTTTAGGCGCAGATTTCCTTATGAGAAACTTAGCTATCATAGACTTCCCTAGTGTAACAGTAACCTTGTTAGGTAAACACTATTCATTGTTACCGGCACCACCGATCTCAATTGGTACCATTGAATCGGCCAGTGAGCAGCAAGACATTAGTCCTGCAGTAGCAGAAAGTACTATGACACCAATACAAATCCAGGAACTAAAACAATTATTGTTGAAGTTTCCTGCGGTAACTACAGCTAAGCCTGGTAGAACTCACATGACTACACATACTATAGATACAGGAGATAGTAAGCCTATAAGTACACTTGCCTATCGATGCACAGAAGCAAAAAGAGCAATCACTAAGGAGCATATAGACAAAATGTTGAAGGCAGGACAAATCCGTCCTTCCAGAAGCCCCTGGTCCTCCGGAATTTGCCTAGTACCTAAAAAGGAAGGTGGATGGAGATTCTGTATTGATTACAGACCTCTTAATAAGGTTACTAAACCTGATCCCTATCCTCTTCCTAAGGTAGAAGATATTTTGTTAGGCCTAAATAAACCAAAGTACATAACTTCGTTAGACTTAATGAGCGGGTACTTTCAGGTCCTCATAGATCCTGATAGTATTTGTAAGACAGCCTTTGCTTCCCCTTTTGGAAAGTACGAGTTTGTGGTAATGCCCTTCGGCTTGTGCAATGTACCCACCACTTTCCAAAAACTCATGGATGAGGTGTTTAGAGATAAATCTAAGTTCACTATTTTTGTTTATTTAGATGATCTTATTATTACTTCCCGTACTTGGAAGGAGCACCTTAACGCGTTAGAATATGTTTTTAGACAATTAACCAAGGCTGGTCTAACCCTCAATTTAACGAAGTGTCACTTTGCTAAGCCGTCTACTTTAATTTTAGGTCATGTTATAGACAGCCCAGGTATACATATAAACCCGGCTAAAACCATAGCTATTAAACAGTTTCCTAGACCAACTGATGTTAAGTCTCTGTCGCGTTTCTTAGGCTTTACGGGATGGCATAGTAGGTTTGTACCCCATTATGCGGAGATAGTAGCTCCTTTATACCGTCTTAAGCGTAAGAACATCCAATGGGTCTGGAGTGAGCAATGTGAAGAAGCCTTCTTAAAATTAAAAGCAGCTATAGTACATGCAAATGAGCATCCTGTTTACCATTATGATCCCAGTAAACATACGTACCTAACCACAGATGCTAGCAATATTGGTTTGGGCGCTATGCTTAGTCAGAAAGAGGGAAAGGTAGAATACCCTATAGCTTACGCTTCTACCCTGCTTAATGCAGCGGAAAAGAATTATTCCACATACGAGAAAGAATGCTTAGCTATATTTTGGGCTATTAATCGATTCAAGCATTTCTTAGATGGGAAGGACTTCACAGTGATCACTGATCATAAAGCTCTACAATGGCTGTACACACGCACTGACCCTTCATATCGCATATTACGTTGGATCATGTATCTGCAGACTTACAAATTTAAGGTAGAATATCGTAAGGGCGTGGAAAACGTGGTCGCGGACGCGTTGTCCAGAGATATTCCTCCCGAAGGCTATGTGTTAGGAGCAATACTTAGGCCTAGACCTAATCAGAACGCTATTCCTCCTCCATTGCCTCCTGTCATGGATACCTTTAATTTAGCGGATATTGCGCGTGAACAGGCATTAGAACCCACTATTCAAACTTTAAGGACAGACTTAGAGACTAATGATAGGATTAATCCCCTATTCGAAGTCGTTGATGGTATAGTCTACAGGAAACGGTATGGTAACATGCCACGTAAAATATACCTGCCTGCTAGTTTAAGACCACAAGCGTTGCACTTATTCCATACACATATGACTGCGGGACATAGAGGTAGAGATAGCACTTATGAACGTGTTAGATTCAGGTATTATTGGCCTACACTACTACAACGCTGGGCGCCTTTTTCCCCCCTTTCCCCCCTTTTTTTCGCGTGCGCGTTCGGATATTTCCAACTAAATAAATATTTTGAATTTCAAATTTCCCGCGAATTTTCGACTCCAAATTCACCCGTAGTTCACATTACACCTCTTAGGTGGCGTAACGCATTTTATTTCAAATGAAATTATTTTCGTAAATTTCCAAATCCCCGAAGGGACTCGAACACACCAACGCACAGAGCTTTCACTCCACGGATTGACGCCTTTACGCTCTCGGCCGTCTACTCTTATTAACAAGCTCGATTTATGTTGCTTAAACCTAGCATCTCTCTCACGTCGGCGGCCGGCGCGTTCCTCTCACGTCTTGCTTAGTTGGGGCAGGGAGGAGGGAAATTTGTTCGAGGCGGCGAGTCTCGCGTTTCCATGGTAGCGCGCCTATACAACTATACATGCCGAGAATTGAAATCTCTTGGCAGGAAATTCGCGAATGGTAGATAGGCAGTTTAAAACGGGTAGCGCTACAGTTATAAAATACGTCGCGTTTTTAGCATTAGAAGGTTTACAAAATTATTTTAGGAATTGTACTCGTCGGAAAGTCTAAAATATAATAAAAACTAAACACATTTTTAAAGTAAGAGATATTTGATTTGTAAACCAAAAGAAATTAATACCGTAGTCTCTGGAGAGTGTATCAGGGAAACCTCTGTAACTAAGCAAGTTTATGATGTTACCATATCTGTAAGTGTTCTAATTAAATAAATATATATTTATATTGTAAGTTAATCAAATTAACTTACAAGTGCTTCTAGACAGACACATTTTTGAGGTTAACTATACCTGTACATTTAATTTGGGAATTTAGGTTTTGGGATTAGATAAGCTAAAGTGATTATTTGAGTAATCAAACGTTAATAGAAATATTTTATTGCGAATGCCAATACTTAAAATTACAAATCAAATTATCATAATTTGATTTATAATTTTAAGTATTGGCATTCGCAATAAAATATTTCTATTAACGTTTGATTACTCAAATAATCCTGATAATAAATTTTACGAAGCACAAGCACTTTCTAAGGTTCTTTTCACTTTTCAGTAACATATTTTGACATTGAAAAACTATCATTTCAAATTTAAATTTGCCTAAAAACGATAATGATAATTTATTTAATTAACTCTTAATTTTAACTAATAAGAGTAATCCATTACTAATCATCACTTATGATCATTAACTTTAAGAAAAAAATGCAATACTATTGTTATAAACGTAATCAAAATAAGCATTGTTAACATGATAATTAATAACCTAATACTACAACTTCACATTAAGTAATGAGTTCAGAATTAAATGTACTTGTTTCTCTCACCAGAAGGAAAACAATTATCTAGACATCAAGAAACAATATCAATATCATCATCCCATTTGTAAACGCAACAGTTATGAACCAAATTTAAAAATTTGCACAAACTATCTTCGAACTCACTTCCTTGCAGATTGCAGACGCTTTTCTATGCCTACGCAGCCTACCGGCGTTTCCCTATTGTAGCGTCATCTACGTACACTACTATTTTAGCAACAATTTGGAAGAAATAATTATTCATTGTTAAATTTTATGTATGAGCAAAACAGTTTAAAATTACTTTGGCATATGTATTAAAATTAGACCGACATGAAGGCGCTAAATAGGGCCTAGATCTGACTTAGATAACCAGCCTCCATTCCGACTCTCAGAGTATTCCAACCCCATTTTTCCTTATAACTACTCCCCCAGTTCAAAGAATTCGATTTACATGTATAAGCGCGACTTTTGAAGAAAATTCGAAGGAACCGAAAATTAACATTAAGTTTTATGGGAGGAGGTAGGTTTTTTGCCAGATCCTTCCTTTGTCCTATTGATCCAAATGACCTTAAATTGTTTTGAGACGTGTGTTTCAATGTGTTTTATTATACTAAGAAATATTAAATCTTTTTTCTGTAAAAATTATTTTCCAAGGCCAAACTGATGATATCTTCGGATCTACTGATCCAAATGACCTGAAATTTTACCCTGAGGTGTGTTTCAATCTAGTCTATTATATTAAATAGGATAAATATTTTAATAAAAATGAATTTTGAATATAAAAATTGTAAATTCAGTATTTAATCCACAATTCAGTACTTACAACCATTTTCCAAGAAAAAAACCCATCCCCATCCTTGTCCAAAACAGGCCTTTTAGAGAGTAATACATTATAAAACCAAGACCTCTTGAATTTTATTGTGAATACTAATTCAAAAAAAGTTTGTATAATATAAAAACAACTGTAATTGTTTTTATTAGAGAATTTATTTTAAGGTCAAAATGATCAGCGATGTTAATATTAAACCAAAGTCATACTAAATTGATTTTGTTCATAATCGAAAGGATATTTGATAAAGAAAAAGAGAATACCGCCAAAAATATTTGCCGGAATCATACCAGTTCTAGCCAATAGAGGGCACGCAAAGCATAATATGGCCGGGGCCATCTTGTTTTTCAATTGGATCTTATCAAGCGAACGAGACACAACTTCATCTTGTCTATCACAGTTTCGAAGATTATTATAAATTTTCCATTTTAATTTATCTCTATTTAAAGTTGATAACCAATGACAAAATGATCTAATAAACCAAATTTTATGGAACCCATACACGCTTAAATTGACGCCCAAATTAAGTAGGGCATATTCATAAAATTCAAATCGTAATTTAAAACAACTGTGTAGAACCATATATATTTCAAAAATGTTCAAATACGAAGTTATATTTGCTCAAATGAGATTATGGCACTTAAACTTCATTAAAATCTTTCTACACGTTTAATACATTCAAAGTTTTTTCAATAAACTGTTTTACATTAAAGAAAATAAACATCAAATATAAGAAACAGCAATAATGAAATGTTTGTAATCGTAGATTTGTTAAAGTAGGGTTTGTCTCAGATATTTTGATGAAGATAAATAGTTTTTAACTGTTCAATGAACTGTTTTACCAGAAGTCCATTAAATTAGCCTAGGAAGTAACCAAAAGCGGGGTTTGGGACTCCCCTCTCTTGTGTAGCAATACTGAAGAAGGGCGACACATTCGATACCTCGCGGTAATTTTTCTCAGATCTCCGGTTTAGGTGCGACTCCTACGCCAAAATTTGCCCTATCGAAAGAGAAAAAAACTATTGGCCGAATCGCCGCCTTCCACTGTAAAACCGAGCCCTCTTTAGCCTAGGAGAAGGGATGGGGTGTGAATTTTGGAACAGTCAAGGTCATTCAGTTTTTTATGACTCTTCATAAACCTATTGAAACAACAAGGCCCAAGGGCTCGTAATAGTAGCCACATCGTACGAGTGAATAGCCCCTCTATACCCTACCCTAATGAGTGGATAAACCCTCTATACTTTACCCTAATGAGTGAAAAGCGCTTTCAATGCTTAAATGATTTACCGTGCATAAAATCAGACTGAATAGCCCCTCGATGCCCTACTCTAAACAGCGATAAAATTATAACCGTATAAATTTACTTATTCCGTAATTCTAATACTCCGGCGAATCGAAGAACAGATAGTTTTAGTGTTAATCCCCTCGATGAGTTTACAACATAGACTTATGCTGATGTACTCTTTTCGCATCTTATAAATTTCTTACAAGGACTTATGCCCATAAACGTTTGAAAAAGTTTAGTTATAGTGATTATCCCCTCGAATTACCTTTAGCAATGCTAAAATGATTAAACGCATAACGCTCATTTAACACTATGTTAGCTCTGTCTAAACCCATTTTTGAATTAACCGCCAAAACGTTCCAGTCAAACACAACATAGATGGCGATATCAAGCAACCGAACGAGAACAAAACACATGAGGAGCGCGGTATGAAACGGGGAAAATCGTTATCTATTTAATTAGCACATAAATGAAAAGAAAATAAATATAAAAACCCCAAACATACAAATTCAAAACTATCCGACCCCACAGATAAAAATCCAAAAGTATCCGACCCCACAGATTAAGAGTTACCCCACCCCACATCACCCCCACATTTTAGAGATAACATATAAGGATAAAAACTCGGGGAACCTATCAAGCCTCTATGGCTCAGTGGTAGAATGTCTGTCTACTGCGTGAGCGATTCGGATTCGATTCCCGGCTGCTATTCGAAAATTTTTTTAATTAATATTAAATCTCTAACCGAGCCCAGTTACCCCTATGGGTGGGTTGTGTTAATGTGGAGTTTCTTTTAAGCTAAAAAATAACGATAACTAAAGCGAAAACTCCGGCCACAAGTAGTAGTACTACTACTACGGCTCGGGTCAAACTAAGAGCCTCATCGTATACTACGATGTGGTTAAAAAACTACTTAACGACCTTGGCCGTTCCTTTTTTTTATAAAGCAAACAATCTACCCTTTAGAGATCCAGCGTTCATGGGCTGAAGAAGTCACGCCCCACTCACGTCAAGAAAGACTTCCTAGAGAGGAGCTCGAGATTTCTAACAGTGTTAGGAAAGGGGGAAAATTTTAACCCCTTATCCATGGAGTTAGAAGGACTTCTTACCCCAGCAGAGACGTACGCTATACCAGCTATTGTAATTGTTTACTTCCTTGGCTAATTTAATGGACTTCCTGTTTTACTCAAAACATAAAATATACAACAATTTCATTGATAAACGTTCAAAATGAGTTTGTTTAAGAGACTTTCTAAATGTCATTGGATATTTAAAGTAAATTCTACGTTTCTGAATGAGATATTTCCTTTAGACAATGATAAAATACTGAACTTAAAATTCGATGGTATTGTGAGGCTCAATGTTTTGCACAAAATAAATTGAGGAATCTATGAAATTCATCATCTTATAGATTATCCCCAAACCTTTGTATCATGATTGTGAATACCCAATATTTAGAATAAACTATAAAACTTTATTGGGAAAACATACATACTGATTAAAAGCCACATAATTTATTCAATAATATATTGAATATATTTTTGTCACAATAAAATGTTGAACCCATATACCGTTACAATTTTAATGTCCAAGCATTTCATACATAGCGTCGAATTCACAGGCTTATTTTATTCGAATGCGAAAATATTCTTCAATTGTTTGAATAACGTTTAAAAAAAACTAACTCCATGTTAATGTTCAGTTTTTAACGCAAATATTGTCGAAGGTTTACCGCAATAGATGTTCTATTGTCGAATTACTCTTGAGCTTATCACAAATGTTAGCCTGAATAACGTTTCTTTAAACTTTTTCTACCGAAATTATTGAGAAGACGAGTAGAGAAAAAACGGTTAAAAATTTGCACTAGCAAATGTAAAATTATTCATGACAAATAAACTTACACTTTTACACAAAACATGTAACGGGTGTTTCTGAAAAGTCTGCCATGAATCAAAGGGTTTGTTCTTTGGGTCCTACTGAGTTAAAAATGGCAATGAACGAGAAGCGAGGGGTCGGGCATTCACACCAGTGACCCAATCTTCCTTTCTCGTCCTAAAACTTTGACTACAGATTTTTTGGTTAAGATAGGTTTTCTCAAATATTTTATTAAAATTATTTGATATTATTTATTTTATCGAGAGTTACTTATCATTCTTTTAGTTGTATCGGTTTAAGAGAGGTATTCCCTATTATCATTTGAACCTAGCTATTAATGACGTTTGACTCCTAGAATATGCCTCTTTCGCGAGTATCTAAAAGACCAGAAAATGGTGTAGTTAGATTGGGGATGACAGAAAAGAGAATTGTGGTCAGTGTACCTGCGGTTGTACAGTTTTCCAAACTTCCACAATTCCGTTAACTGTGAATTTTGAACACTTGAACTGTGAACTTGAGAACATTTCGTTCAGATTAGGAAACTGCGAAAGCAATCCCTTGGGGTGTAACAACAGAAAGACAGGCACACACAAAGACACCCAGACGCACCCCAACTGACACACACGATCGTTACAGAACCTCTCCGTGACATACGTCACTCGGAGAGGTAATAATACTGGAGATACTGAATAATACTGGGTATCTAAAATATATACAACTAACTTATGTGAAAAATATCAAAGATTCTAGTTAATATAACCGTATGGGGTAGTTTTATAGTCAGATATTACTCTAACTTTATCCACTACGACCTGATATGTTTTGGTTTGGTTGATCGTGATCAGAGTGTGATCTTGTAGACGTCTGATTTGAGGGCCAATAGGGACTTGAACCGAGTTCAGTAGAGGTTCACCTTCATTGTTTACTCCCAATTGTTTCTTCATTGTTTCCAAATTTATATAATTTTCTGTGAGGCGTTTAAATAAAATCCTTTAACTTTAATAATGTTGGTTTTAGTGCCGGTTTTAGGGTCTAGAATGTCCATAGAATAGTTCTTTGGTCCAGCACTCCCCATTCGCAAATATACGCATCTGGTCCATAAGATTCTAATTCATTTTTAAGTTGCCCCAAATAATCGCCTGTGGGTAGCAAATGAGCGCCGTCTGGCGAGAGGTACACTAAACTGTCATTGTCATAATAAAAACAAAGGTCACCGATCTTTTCAAGATGCTTTAATAAATGTAATCGCGCCATAGCTGTTGTGTAACAAGCGATAACTACGTTTGTATGTTTGTGTATGATCTCGTTTTCTAGAATGTGTTCGAACTTTACTAGTACGGTGTTTTCGTTGATTGTTAGTAAACTTTTAACCTCTATATCCGGATTTAATATTAGTGCGTATAATTTGTTGGCATCTTTGATTAATTCGGTAGAGTTGTGTCTTGTTTTTTGGCCAAATTTACCCCAAAAAGAGTTAAGCATAAGTTTGCTAAGGCATCTCAGGCCTTCATTTTTCTCTACTTTAGTGATATCTAGCTCTACACCCTCTTCCACTTTGAAGCTTTCGATATAGTTCTCTTTATCCTCTTTAGTCTTGCAATCTGCCGGGAAGCCACTAGCTTGGGTTTTATACTCTAAAAAGGTATTAATGTAATCTTTAAACAGTCCTCCCTGTTTTGTTTTGGGGTCGTACTGTGTTACTTTGTATGACCAAGCCTCATACATTCGTGTGATTTTGTACCCATTCTCTACTGCATGACGTAACTCATCGACTATCCATGTACCTCTCAAATCTCTTTGTTCAGGAGTATGTTCGCAATCGCCTTGAAACTGGGTTTTACAACATGTGTAACATAATGGAAATGTTAATTTTCCGTTAATACGAGCAGGCAAAACAGGATGAATCAGGTTTTGCGCCGGTAAGACGTCACATTTAAGAAGTCCATCAAACGATTTGTAAACCCTAATTGAATACACCTGTTAATCCCACTAAAAAGATTAAAGACTTTGTGAGAAACAAAAGGATTTGAGAATGATTTTTCTGCAAAATTAATCTTAATCGCATCAAAGTTCTGTAAGCAGATCCCATAGAGCCCATAGGCGTAAATATCTGACAAGAAATGTTTTACTCGACCCAACTTGTTAACAATGTTGAACCCCCAACTATTTATCGGCTTAAGAGACTTCATCGAACGGGAAAATCACAATATATTGTGTGGTTTGCGATAAAAGGTTACAATATGTACTGTTTTTTAACAAATGTTTTGATTAATCCTAGATTGATACAGCGTTTACTTGTAAACACTGAAAGTTTTTGATTTAGCTGCCGAATTGAAGGTAAAATGGCGGATATTTAGGATAGCTTTGTTACATTATTTGCTACGTTAAAGATGATCAAAGAGCGTTATTTCATTTTAAAAAGGAACGAAATTAGTCTCCTAGCCTATAGTTCTGGAAAAATACTCATATATTTCCCTGGTTTCGGTTAGCGCACCAAAAATATCTTAAACATGTAGAGACTTGTCAGGATAATGGCTTCGGGGCAAAACCCCTAGAATCAAATCTTTCGTGGTAGCAAGAGTCACCAACTAGCAAAGCATTAAATCACAAAATAAATTCCATTCATAACAATACAAATGGTTCGGACAAGCCTCTAAACCCATTAAGACACGTCGGGAAGTGTTTACGTAAAAATAAAAACGGATGGGGATAAATCCTTGTGTTATGGATCACGTTCGACCTCTTCCCCCTAACCCTCATAAAACCAGGTGGGTGGTTCAATTAAAGAAAGGACAATAAATTCCAATGTATCTAAAAAGATCTATGATCATCAGACAACAATCGAGGGAAGCACCACCCTAAAGTCCGAACATCTCAAGAATAAGCGACCCTAACACTAGTGTTATCATATTCAATATTAAATATAGTCAATGCAGGCGTCAAATTTTGCAACTATTGCTGTAAAAACCAGTATTTTTCATGATATTCAAATGTATTATTAAGGAACATTTTTAATGACGTAACAGAATGTTTAAACTTAACCATTTCGTAAGATTTCTCTCTTTTGTTAGTTCATTTGTGTGTTTCTATTTGTAATGTAACTCTTGTGCCATGGAGGGGGGTCGTATCCAAGCCCGGGTGGCTTCACGACCCTTTCCCTCGAGCCTTATTAAATAAATAAATAAATAAATTGCAACGATAAGAGTAAAGCTAGTTTTGAGGTATAGAAAATTAAATTCCTTAAGTCTGCAACACCATCTAGTTATGTATTGAAATTAATGATTCTGAAATAAATGAAAATATGCTTTTCATCGAATCATTTTGATAAATATTGCGAAAATCATCGCAACGTTTTTAGTCATGTGAACTGTTTTTCAAATGACTCGGCAACTAAAGCTAAATGACACTCTGTGTTGTACTTTGACCTTTTCGCTGGTCCTATATTCTGTTTTAGTATATAGTGATGTATGTCTTTTCTAAAGGTGTTAGTTAAAATCCGTGTTTTTCCCTAGAACAGTGTAAATAGCAGTGAAATTCTAGTGTGAAACTATGTAAATGATTCGGCATTGTAAACATATACTTTGGTATTTTCATACTCGTGCTCGAATTGATTGACGTTTCCCTAGAAATATTTTGGTTAGTTAGCTTAGTCTTTGTTATAGTAAAAGATTGTTATACTAGTTTCTGCGAAGAGGGAGGGGGGTCAAGAGGTAATAAATTTTTATTTAAATAGAAAAAATTGGTGAAATTTTGCTAAATCAAAAGTGTTTTTGGTGAAACATGGAGTAATTTTGATAAATTTAGCTAAAATTTATCGAAACGTTTTTAATCATTTGAAATGTTTTTCAAATGACTCGTTTCGTGTTGCTAAATTGCCACGTACATGACTGATTTCGTTTCGATGGTTTATTCATTTTCCTTCGTTTCGATGGTTTATTCATTTTCTTATGTATTCCTATGGGATTTTAGGAATTTTAAATGATCAATTTCGTTTCGAAAAAATGTAACGTAGTTGATCAAAAACGTTTCGATTGTTTTTTACTTCTAACACGAAATGCGTTGTGAATGATGCTTCTTTCATTACCGTTTTATGTTTTCACAAATTTTTGATTACGTTGCCGATAATTTTGATAAAAATAGTACGTTATAGGTTAATGCTTCGGTTTAATGATATATTGCCTTTCTGTTAACGCTACAAAAACATAACTTGTTGAGACTTGTCCTGATAATGCCCTCGGGGCAAACACCTGGAATCAATTAAATGTTTGAACCCCATTGTAGGATGTGTCACCGCCCTCCCCCCTCAATGACATAAACTTGGACATAACACATTTGTGTGAGTTATAAGTCACTCTAAATTTAAATTCCATTGATTCAATACAAATGGTTCGACCCCCCCCCCCCCAAAGCCATCGCGGCTTAGCGTGGTTACGTATAAATAAAAAATAGATGGGGATAAATCTTCACTACCTTTTAATATTATATAAAAAAGACTTGGTTTGCCCAAGCCTTAAAAACAAAACGATAAGAGTTTTTCCAGTTTTCTGAAGCGCAGATATTATTTTTTTTCTATTGAATTTTAAAGAAAATCCGTATTTTACTACTCTTTATAATTTAATTCAATCACCTGATTTTACTGCTAATGGATTAGTTTCCTATAAATTAATTGAAATAAAAAATTACTTATCTCAGATTTTTCAAAAACAATTCCATTTTCCTGAAACACATTATCATGAAATTTTTTCTTTTCAATGAAGAACGTACTTTAATTTTCAAATAATACTCTCATTAATAATGTACTATATGCGGCCTTTTCGAATACAAAAGGGGGCTGTTATCACCTTTCTTATATTTGATAAAGGGGTTCGTTTCCTCTTTAAGCACAGTCACAATTATTGAACTGTGTTTATCAGTACTTGTGGGGAAGATTTTAGAAGTGTTAGTTGAACTGCTATTTAGTTGACAACATTATGAAAACTTGATGTGTTTAAAACCTTTTGAAAGGAAAATTCTCGGAAATTAAAAAAGAAAGAGTCAACTTGATTAAATTTACATGATATCCCTCAAAATAATAAATGTATGATAAAATGTTTCAGGAAAATGCAATTGTTGTTGAAAAATCTGAGATTAGTAATTTTTTATTTCAATTAATTTATAGGAAACTAATTCATTAGCAGTGAAATCAGGTGATTGAATTAAATTATAAAGAGTAGTAAAATACGTATTTTCTTTAAAATTCAATAGAAAAAAAAAATAATATCTGCGCTTCAGACAACTGGAAAAACTCTTATCGTTTTGTTTTTAAGGCTTGGGCAAACCAAGTCTTTTTTATATAATATCTGTTCCTTCAGCCTTAATTTGTATTAATATATTATAAAAATAATAATATGCTTGTCAAACGTCATTAATTCGATGTTCCAGTAAGATGTTCGTGAGCATATTGGCTCACTCCAAGTGCCTCTCATTATTTTATGGGAAAGATTAAAATTTTAAATTATTTGGCAGGGGAGTGGTAAATTAATTCACAATTGGTAGGCTGGTGGTAAATTAATTCACCATAGATAGGCGGGTGGTAACTTATTTCATATAAAAAGGCGGTTGGTGACTCAATTAAGTTTAGTTGACCTTTTTATATAGATTTAAAAAAACGTTATTTATAAACCACGCGCCAGCACGCGCACATTTCATTGAAAGTTTGTTATTTTAGAATTTTCCCTTATATATACTAAGATTCTTCATCAAAAATAGACAACGAGCTTTGAAAGACTCGAACCTGCAATGTGTTGCTTCGAATGGAAACGCGTTATCCATTACGCCACAAGCCCGTACTTCGTAACAAATATATTATCCAAGCATTGTATTTATAGGATTATTTAATTTATGTTGAATAAAAGATCTGTAAAAATAAACACCGATCTTGCCAGGACTCGAACCTGCAATCTTCTGCTCCATAGGCAGACGCGTTATCCTATGCGCCACAAACCCGATAAATGATGAACAAAATGCAATGTAACGGTTTTACCATGATTTATAAATTAAATAAAATAAATACTTAGACTTAATTGTTCTTAATCAAACTTCAGAAGTTCAACATTCAATAGTTGCTTGATAATTCAAAAGTGTTCCGAACCTGAACTTCGCAGTAATTTCTGAGTTATTCGATGGAGTGGACCACCAAAAATCCCATGCTTTTTCTATGGGACGCTAAGCCTAAAATCTGTGAATTATTTCTTTAACATTACGGGAGGGTGTGGGTTCTTATCTAGAAGGGCCTACCGGCCCTCTAGAATTTTTATTTAATATTCTCCGAGAATATTCCTGAAATGTTTGTCTGGCACCGTATTGAATTAAAACTGTAGGACATCAATCCGCGCCAGCAAACTAGAATTCTTTGGACGTGCACAGTTTTCTAATTAGTAAAGAAACTTTCTCTACTTCCTCGGTGCGTCTCAATCTAAGTTGTTCGAACAAGCGGAGGTTTGCGAAAAAGCGATAGAGAAACACGGCACCTAACGTAATCTACAGTGGCTTTCCCTAGTTCGCATCAAGGCATACGCGATACTCACTTGTTTCACCACAATTCTCAAGGTCTCGTTCATGGTGTGCTCCGATGTTTCTCCACTGAGACGGAAATAGCGAATGCGGTAACACAGTCAAACGTTTGTGCTGTTTTTGAAGAAAAACAGGCAACGACTCACTCAATATTAGAATTATGAAAATCCTGATTGCCGCAATACGAGACTCGTTAAAGATTTGGAGTTGATTAAAACCTACGCTTTTTTACTGACGCTCTAACTAATGTACCACGATTCTTAAATTTATTGACCATACTTTATATTTAAAAAGTAATTTTCGTTCATAATTGTTGGATATTATTTTAAGTCAATGTAGTAAAAATCTAGCAGAATTCAGTAATTAACTTGTACACGATTACATTCTTCTAGTTAAATTAGGGGAGTGTGTGGGGGTTGGCATCTGAATCTGTTTGTGTTTATCTTACCTCGTTCCGAAGGAGGAAATATTTCTTAGCATTCGTCAAGTTTGTAACGCCGAAGTTTTTTAATTTCCAAATTTTATAAATATTATTGTTGATATTACTCAAAATTCTAAAAAGTTAAAAATTCACGCTGTCATAGTTAATTCAAAAACGAAATTCTTGAAAGTTCATAGTTGAAATTTAAAACCAAAAGAACTCAAGTAGTGCTCTTTAGCCATGTGTTCCCTGATGCTGGTCGTTCGGGTTCACAGGCTTAATAATATCAGCTATATTCTTCAACTCAACTGGCTTGGTTGACCAACTGCAGAGGTTACCCATTCGATTCGTCAGCTTATCTATTGGGATACTGCGACAGTAGTCCCTTGAAATTTACCCATTTCTCCCGTTTATCACTCTATGCCCCATTGTAACAATAATGAGAAATTAGGGTTGCCAAACCTAACCAATCTATATAGATTAAAGGCTCTTTCAGACGATCCAACTTTTTGACTGTGCTCGATTGGTCAAAAAGTTGTATCAAATTGCCCAACTTTTGAAGGAAAAAGTGTAGTAAATCCTTCCTTTTCACACGACTAAACTTTAACCGCCAAATGGAACTTTTTAAGCGCCCTCTACCTTGGCACTTACGAAATAACCCGCGAAAAAGGCTTTTTTTGTAATTCATTTTGATTAGCTGGAGAAATGAACTTAAAAAGTTGAGTCAGCAAAAATTTGGATCACTAATCCAATTTTTCCTACACTGTTAAAAATAATGGTTTAGAGATGGAATAAAAAGAGTATAAACATTCCTCTGGTACCATAAATGGTTTAAATTTAACTATGTAATGGATTACAATTGGATTACGTTTGTTGTAAAACCATAAATGGATCATTAATGGTTCACATAATTTTTATAATTATTCCATACAGGGTTTGAAAATGGAAAGTGAAGATACATGGTTGATATTTGGTTTAGAAGTGGTTCATTTTTTTAAAACTATTCCATTTAGGGTTTGAAAATGGAAAGTAAAGACGAATGGTTAATATTTGGTTTAGAAATGGTTCATTTTTTATAACTATTCCATATAGGGTTTGAAAATGGAAAGTACAGATGAATGGTTAATATTTGGTTTAGAAATGGTTCGCTTTTTTAAAACTATTCCATATAGGGTTTGAAAATGGAAAGTAAAGATGAATGGTTAATATTTGGTTTAGAAGTGGTTCACGTTTTTATAACTATTCCATACAGGGTTTGAAAATGGAAAGAAAAGATGAATGTTTATATTTGGTCTAGAAGTGGTTCAAGTTTTTATAACTATTCCATATAGGGTTTGAATATGGAAAGTAAAGATATATGGGGTCACTGTTTGGAATAGAAATGGTTTACCATTTTATCTCTCTATTCTATAATCTGTTATAAAATGGAGTATTAGAACGCATAGTTTAAAAGTAAACCTTTCACAGAATGTTATAGTGTACTTCATATTATTACTGTTTATTATATTACTATAAGTTATTGTTTTATAATTTTTATTATTATCATTATAATTACTGAACGTTAAATTTTCATATTATTACAAATGGCATGTGGCTTATGTTAACTATATTTAGTGGTACAGTTGGCGCATAGATTGTGGGCCTGTGGGGGAGAAATAGTTCATTTGTAGGGGGAGAGCTAATTAGGCACTAAAACCTTACCGACTGAAAAACAAGGTTTCTAAGAAAGACTAAAGGCTCTTTCAGACGATCCAACTTTTTGACTCAGCTTGATGGGTCAACTCGAGTTGAATCAACTAGTTGGATAGTGTGAATTGAAGCTGGATGAGTTGAGTCACCAAAAAAATTGGCTAGGAAAAATTGGATCAGTGATCCAATTTTTGCTGACTCAACTTTTTAAGTTCATTTCTGCAGCCAATCAAAATGAATTACAAAAAAGCGGGTTATTTCGTAAGTGCCAAGGTAGGCGGCGCTTAAAAAGTTCCATTTGGCGGCAAATAATTAGTAGTGTGGAAAGGAAGGATTTATTTCACTTTTCCCTTCAAAAGTTGGGCAAGTTGATACAACGTTTTGACCCATCGAACTGAGGCAAAAAGTTGGATCGTCTGAAAGAGCCTTAAGATAGATTAAAAATCACTAAACCAAGAGTTGGTTCGAAGATGAAAGTTTTAACAACTAAGTAAAAAGTCCAGAGTTCAATAACAAAAAAACCACTAAATTTATTCCCATTGTCTGTCAGGTCTTTCTCGTACAAGTTTTTATAGAGTGAAGTGACAAAAAAAGGGTTTAAAATTGTAGTCTCTCTTGACCCAGCGGAGCCTCCCAGTAGTTTTCCAAAGAATTTCTCTCTCCTGGGGTTGAACTAAAATGGATAGAACAGGTAATTTTCCATTTTCGAGGTGAGGTCCGGTGAACTCTCACTCGCGTGCACGTGCGCTTATTTGTTAGCGTGGAAAAACCAACCGATTGAAACTAAGTTTGGTGTCCTAAACGTGTTTTTGGAGGCTCAGCTGGGATAAAAAGAGACTATTTACAAATTATAGTATAAAATCCAAAAATAGAAAAGTTTCCATAACCTGATTTAAGATTATAATAATAGATAATAGTATTTTTTGAAGGCGATTATGAATATTCACAAACAATGGCAGTAATAATTCCTCATCAACAGGGCCAAAATGGAAAGAAATGTCCTGTAGCAGCGCTTATATCTACTTTCATTTATAAGAGATTTTTATAAGTGACCTTCAACTTTCCCTATATATTGAAGTGTACAGACTGTTAAAAGTCTTTGCGCGTTGCGTTTTTCGCACATATTTTACAATATTTCAAAAACTATTCAAGCTAGCGCTCTGGAATAAAGTGCGTTATAAAAGTTTTGCATTTCTCTTTCATATTTTACCCGTTCCAAAGTTGTCCTTTGCATACTTATACCGGAAACCGGAAATGTCAAAATTATCAACTTTGAAAATATTGGATTCTCGAAGATATAAATGCGATTTTCGGAATCCTTGGGGTCGATTCATATTTGAAAAGTGTTCACCAAATTCAATTCGGATGAATAGGTCACGAGTAATCAGCCTTTATTCAAAATCTGGCAAACTTGGTTAGATTGGCGATAATTCATAATCGAGTATCGAATCTTTGTCGTAATAATGCTTGTTAGATGTTATGACACTTTATGCATATATATATGATTGGTCTTTTGGCGCAATACTTTGAAACAAATCAGACGTTCATTAAAGGGATGGTGAAGTGGAAAAAAAAGTAATTTTTTATTAATTCTTCTATAAGACCAATCTGCATCGTGAAACATCCAGGAAATAACACCGAACGATTTTTAAACGACAATTAGTTTGAAATTTCATGGATAATTTTAAATAGGGATCTCCGACCAATCGCGTAGCGCCCCGCCTTTTTATCAACAATTTTCTCTTGGCACGCTCCGTGTGAGGGCTTCTATGCTAGGAATGTTCGCTACGCGATTGAGCTTCGCTAAACGGAGCCTGAGGTTGGCTATAGCCTCCCGCGTTTAGCGCAAATGTGAGGCCAGGGATAGATTTAATTTTAGAAGTGGGAATAGAGAATAGAGTAATCTAGGAACGCTTCAAATTCCCGGACCCCCTTCCACGGAAAGGAGGGGTATGAAAGAAGAGGCGTGTCAAAGCGACAAAGGTAAAAAGGAATAACGTATTTTTTGCCGATCTCGTCAGTAACGTCATAAAAACCTAGTTTAAGTGAGCTAATCTGAAATTTTAAACTTTTTATTACGGGTTGGAGGCAGGGGCTCTATACTGGGCTATGAGTCGGACTGAATTAAACGCTAACCGTTCTCGAATCCTGCTTCTAAAATTAAATCTATCTCTATTGAGGCTTAATAATAAAGCCGACCACAACCAAAGCATAGGCAAAGGCGTATTTCACAACTGACGTTCAAAGCTACCGATGGAAAAACCTAAAAATTAAATGAAAAAAAAAATGAATGCCGGTAAGAATGATCATAACTGAAAATAACAGCTAACAGCTAACAGCTTAAAACGAACCCGAACGGTAAACACTTGAAGTTGGCCTCTCTGCGCTGCTGGTCTGCTACTCCTTTCGTTTATTTTCTATGGCAAAAATACTAACTTTGGGAGGTATTGGGATATTAGGCCATTTTGTGTTTTAAGACTTTTATTGTGTAGGAAAGATAACTAGCCTTTTTAAAGAAATTTTGGATAACTATTAATATCATTATTGATAACTAGTTAAAAGTTGAAAAATGTTTATAAAATTTGGACGAACATTTTAAAATAACAAGACTTCCTTCGAGTTTCAAATTGAAGAATGCTCGTGTGCTTTATTGAACTATTTTATACAAACAAGACAGTCAATTTCAGCTTGAATTGTTGCTTGATATTTTATTGGACATCCCCTAGCCCTTGAAGGGAGGATGAAGAGGACAATAAAGTGATTTTTTTATCGATTCTTCTTCTAATTATAAGACCATTTTGCTTAGTGAAACATCCAGGAAATACCGTCTGCGTTCTTGAACTATCTATTACAAACAAGACTGTCACTTTCAGTTTCAATTGTAGCTTAATATTTTACTTAACCTCCCGTAGCCCTTAAACACATTTTTAATCTTTTATGAAATGACAGACATAAACGCTAAATCAGGTTCAAGTCGGGCGAGAGTGCGGGCCAATCCAAAGCGTTAATTCCTTCGTTCTCCAAAAATCTTGCAACGAGTCGGGACGTATGGGTTGGACAATTGTCCTGCTGAGCCTGAAACCATACACTAAAACTATGTTTTAAGTTAGTCAAGAATAACTATCAGGTTATTAATATTATTACCGGTCACGACGTGGGCTGGTTACTCATACGGAGAAAAAAATACCAGCGAACAGGGCGCATCTCTATTTTTAATATTACAATGCTTTACTTCCTAATTTCATTAGAGTTTATGTCTGTCTTTTAGAATACGATTAAGAATGTGTTTAATGGGAGGGTGAAATGAAAAATCAAATAATTTTTTATCGATACTTCTACTAATTATAACACCATTCTGCATAGTGAAACATCCAGAAAATATTTCCGAATGGTTTTGAAACTCCAATTAGGTTCAGATTTTACGAAAAATTTGAAATAATGACCTCCGACCCATCGCGTAACGCCCTGCCTTCCTATTGACAAAATTCTCGTGGCACGCTCCATGCCGAATGAAATTTATCGCGAGATTTAATAAAAGTTGCTTGCGATGAGACTATCGTGGCGCGAGATATAGAGCGTGCAACGGAAATTTTGTTAACAGGAAGGCAGGGCGTTAAGCTATTAGTCAGTGGTGCTTATTTCAAATTATCTTTAAAATCTGAACCTAATTTGAATTTTAAAATCATTCGGAGACTGTATTTCCTGGATGTTTCACTGTGCATATAATGGTCTCATAATAAGAAAAATCGATCAAAAAATCACTTTATTTTTCCTCTTCATCCTTCCTTTAACGACTAGGGGATGTCCAATAAAAGCAACAATTGAAACTGAAAGTGACTGTCTTTTTTCTAAAAAATAGTTCAATAAAGCACACGAACATTCTTCAATTTGAAACTCAAAGGAAGTCTTGTTATTTAAATATTTTCGTCCAAATTTTATAAAAAAATTTCAACTTTTAACTAAATATTAAAATTTATCCAAAGTTTCTTTAAACAAGGTCGTTTTTTCTTTCCTACACAATAAAAGTCTCAAAAAGTTAAAACACAAATGCCCTAATATCCCATTCCTTCCAAAGTTAGTATTTTTGCCATAGAAAATAAACGAAAGGAGTATGAATGAATGAATGAATGCTTTATTCGCTCTTTTTACAAGATCCCTTTTAGATCAGGGAGGAGCCATTTAAAATGGCTCGCAAGCTTAATATTACAACATAAAGTTTAAATATTACAACACAATGTTTTAAAAGAAAAAAAGGAAAATTTTGAAGTGAGAATGTTAAGTACTAGATACATTATGATATTTACAATGAGAATAGACCAGCATGAACATTAATAAATAGCGCAGGGAGAGACGTAGAAGAAGAATTTAAATTTACTGTAGAAGTTCGAGGATTTTAAGAGGTTGGTCTGTCGTTGCAACTCGGAAAACGAAGGCGACTCCATTGGGCCAAGAGGTACTTTGTTGAAGGTACGTGCGATGGATTTGGGGTAAAACCGAGTAACTCGCTCAGAGGAAGCTCTTTATGCCATGAGCAACGAAAGGGTTCAACTTGGGGACACACTTGTACTACGTGAGCCACGTCCTCAATATCGTTATGACATAAGGGACAAATAGGGTCTTCGAAGAATATCTGCGACAGACGAAAAGCTGTGGGAAGAGCCCCCACACGAGCCTGGAAGAAAAGAGAGCTCCCTTTTTCATTTGTGTAAAAAACTTCAGTGGCTGGGGCTCCCTTTAGCGCATAAACTTCTTGGCTCGCAGATTTCCGAACCTCTTGATGCCAAAGCTCTTCACTCGCCTCCAGAACTGATTCATCAACCGCCGCGTACCACTCTTTGAGGGTCAATAGATTTGCCCGAGAACGTCGATTGCCATATTTACCATCTAGATTCGACAGACGATTCATCCAGGACGTTCTCAGCCCAGAGTATCGTACATAGTCAAACGTTTTCTTAATTATTCGTTCCTGTCCTAGAAAACGAAGACGCCCTAAATAGCGAAGTTTGCTCTTCGCTTCCCGAGCGGTAAAGGAGGACCAGGCGAGTTCACCCGTGACCGCTGACTTGGGAGTTAGGAAGTTCCCTCCCACTGCAGCTTTCCCCGCAGCGAATTGTGACTGTTCAAGCTTATCCATCGTCGCTTTACCAAAAACTAGGGCTTCATTGGCATAGGTCAGACTCGGAACGGCCACCGCCTTCCAGAGAATTCGGATAACGCGGTATCTATCATAAGAGTTTAAACCCTTGTGTTTTATGGCTCCCAACAGCCTGCGGGCCTTCTTTGTCACCCCATCTTCTTGGGACCGTATATACGTTGTGCTGGAGTTGATGTCAATGCCGAGATACGTTACGGACTTGGCCTCATGAATAGTATCTCCCTGTATCGTAAGAGTCAGTCTTGGATTTCGATCAAGAGCCACATCAAATTCCATAGCCTCGCATTTAGCCGGACTAAAAGTGAGGCCCACTTCATCAGCAAAGTTGCCACTTATATTGAGAAGCTCTTGCAGGTCAGAGCGCGTGTCCGCCACCAAGAAAATATCGTCCGCAAAGAACATGCCCGGAAGATTGAAGTTTAGGTTTGGATAGGCGCGGTGTTGAAAACGAAAACCGAAAGTAGAGGCCAGACCAGCAGCGCAGAGAGGCCAACTTCAAGTGTTTACCGTTCGCGTTCGTTTTAGCTGTTAGCTGTTATTTTCAGTTGTGATCATTCTTACCGGCATTCATTTTTTTCATTTAATTTTTAGGTTTATCCATCGGTAGCTTTGAACGTCAGTTGTGAAATACGCCTTTGCCCATGCTTTGGTTGTGGTCGGCTTTATTATTAAGCCTCAATAGAGATAGATTTAATTTTAGAGGCAGGATTCGAGAACGGTTAGCGTTTAATTCAGTCCGACTCATAGCCCAGTATAGAGCCCCTGCCTCCAACCCGTAATAAAAAGTTTAAAATTTCAGATTAGCTCACTTAAACTAGTTTTTTATGACGTTACTGACGGGATCGGCAAAAAATACGTTATTCCTTTTTACCTTTGTCGCTTTGACACGCCTCTTCTTTCATACCCCTCCTTTCCGTGGAAGGGGGGTCCGGGAATTTGACTCGTTCCTAGATTACTCTATTCTCTATTCCCACTTCTAAAATTAAATCTATCCCTGGCCTCACATTTGCGCTAAACGCGGGAGGCTATAGCCAACCTCAGGCTCCGTTTAGCGAAGCTCAATCGCGTAGCGAACATTCCTAGCATAGAAGCCCTCTCCTCTGAAGTTGTTTCTTATTTGGAATAGTCGAATATGTCTATTTGAAGGGATCACGTGAAGCGCATACGCCATCACGAATGAGATTTTCTCTAGGCTGCAATGAGTCGGGCTGAAGACCTAGACGTAATTAATATGAGTTCTAAATATTATGATATCATGGCCCAAATAACAAAATTTTCAAACCGCTTCTCCTCTTCAAAAGACGCGAGTTTTCTCTTAAAGGGAGTGGGAAGTGGAAAATAAAGTGATTTTTTTATTGATTCTTCTACCAGTATGCATAATGAAAAATTCAGGAAATACCTCCCATTGATTTTAATATTCAAATTAGGTTAAGATTTTAAGAATAATTTCAAAAAAGTAACTCCGATCAATCCCGTAACGCCGTGCCTTTGCGTTAACAAAATTTTCGTGGCACACTCCATGTCTCGCGCCACAATTGTCACATCGTGCAAATTTTTTCAAGTCTCGCGATAAATTTATTCAACACGGAGCGTGCCAAGAGAAAATTGTTGATAAAAAGGCGGAACGCTACGCGATTGGTCGGCGATCCCTATTTAAAATTATCCATGAAATTTCAAACTAATTGTCGTTTAAAAATCGTTCGGTGTTATTTCCTGGATGTTTCACGATGCAGATTGGTCTTATAGAAGAATTAATAAAAAATTACTTTATTTTCCACTTCACCATCCCTTTAATGAACGTCTGATTTGTTTCAAAGTATTGCGCCAAAAGACCAATCATATATATATGCATAAAGTGTCATAACATCTAACAAGCATTATTACGACAAAGATTCGATACTCGATTATGAATTATCGCCAATCTAACCAAGTTTGCCAGATTTTGAATAAAGGCTGATTACTCGTGACCTATTCATCCGAATTGAATTTGGTGAACACTTTTCAAATATGAATCGACCCCAAGGATTCCGAAAATCGCATTTATATCTTCGAGAATCCAATATTTTCAAAGTTGATAATTTTGACATTTCCGGTTTCCGGTATAAGTATGCAAAGGACAACTTTGGAACGGGTAAAATATGAAAGAGAAATGCAAAACTTTTATAACGCACTTTATTCCAGAGCGCTAGCTTGAATAGTTTTTGAAATATTGTAAAATATGTGCGAAAAACGCAACGCGCAAAGACTTTTCTAACAGTCTGTACTTGCAGAAATCTCAACAGGCTAAATTCACCCCCCCCCCCCAAAAAAAAGAATAGCTATATATTTTAGGAATGAAAATCTAAAATTGGAATTTAGGTCAAAGTCTTGTATATTGGGAATGTTTAAGTTTTTATTTTTTAACACCAAATATACACCACGGACGCTGCCAGGTGCAAAGAAACTAAAAAACATTTATACATTGGGGGAGAGTGAACATATTTTTGTTTTACCGTCCATCCAAGGAATTTATTCGTAAAGTCGTTGCGCTATGAGTAACAGTTTCAAAATCTTTTCACTCTACAATTTAAAATCACTGTTTGAAAGATAATTTATTCGCTGTTTAATTCTGCAAAATAACCGATTTTGAACGCAACGAAACGTAGTATTTTTCTCGTATTTTGTACACATCAAGTAATTCATAAAGCGATTCATCCCCTGCTTTAAGTAGTAACCAATTTTGAGGTTCCTCTTCCACTTCATAAGCATGGAAGCGATTAGAAAAACATTTTACAGTGTGTAATGTGCCAGCCAGAATTAACGACATATTACTGTGTATTATGTATTTAATTTTTATGAATGATTTAACTTCATTTTTTTCCGTTGCATAGATCAATAAGCATCCGGTTAAATAATGCACGTTATCAAACGTGGCTTCTATGAATGAGTATATATTATCGGGGAAATCTTCATTTAGAATCAACTTTAACGGAGCAGGCAAATCACTTTTTGAAATAAATTTCCCAGCGGAAGTACTTTGAATCCCAAAAGATGGTTCATTAATTCTGTTATAGCATTGCAGAAACTCATGTCGATAACTCAAGGTTTTAGTGATATTTATACAATTATGAGACTGGGAAGCTATTTGTTTGAAAAAACTGTGCTTACTTTCAAACCTCATACATGAAATTGCCTTGAGTGGGCCATATTTTTGGTAAGCTTTAGCATAATGCAGGAGGTAATGAAACTTCGGTGTCATAATTTCGCTACCGCACACATTTGCGACGGAATCCAAAAGGTCTCTATTAATTTTTGAAGTTGTGGTAAAAATGACAGATGCAGGTAGCTCGCGTAAATGTAATCTACAATTGTTCTTAATTGTAGGTATACACCCCAATGTGAATCATCTTCCTCGGGCAGGTACTCGTTCAACATTAGGGGTAGAAGCCTAAATAAACAAAAGATTTCGGTAGCTGACCCCTTAATGTGTCCGTCACCAAAAATGGCGGTTTTAAGTTGTACTTGAGGTCTATTTGACTCCGTTTTGCCATACTGAAACGAACTTAAAATGTTGTTCAGAATCTCAACGTTCAAGTCAGTTTTGGTGATCATATATTTTAATATGTGTTTTAAAATTACCATCATGACTCCTTCCTTTAAGTCATGCATAGGATCCGGTGGCAATTGTTGCGTCAGATCGAAGTAATCAATATTCATAAGGGGGCTTTCGAACCTCACTCCATAAATCGATTTCTCATTCGGATCCTTGGCTATACCCCGCAAGTGATATTTGTGACGATCCAAGGTTCTTAATTGCAACTGACTTTCTTGAGTTTTAACATGAATGTTATCCTTGCTAATCATACAAAATCTGCATATTCTACCTGACCTAAAACAAGCATTAAAACCTCCCAACTTATGCAGTCCAAGGTTATCGCCGGAAAAAACTGATGTTACGACAGTCAAATGAGTTTCCCTATCTTCTAAAGTAATCCCTTCCCGCGTGAGAGCATTCAAATCAAAAATAAGTGGTTCAAGCACCTCATGCCAGCCATACTTGTCAATGTCACTTGACTTTGCCAACAATACAAGGTTGATGTCACTAAGATTTGATTTCTATTTGTTTTGCAAATTTAAAACTGAAAAATAGCATCCCAATAATTTATGCTTGCCACGTTTCGATCCCAATGGATTCACTATTTCGAAATCATCCAAATAAATCTGCAATTGCAGGGTTTCTAATGACAACTTCGGATTTTTTTCGATTATAGTTTTCGCGGTTTGGCCTTGGAGAAAATGTCCTATGCAGTCTTTGGGGATTTTTGAAAAATTTCGTGTTTCTGTCTTTGAATATCCGTAGAGTAAAGTTTTTCAATCACCTTTCTTATTGGAACGTAGTGAAAAACCCGTCTTTTCTTTTTGGTCAATGTTTCAGAAAACACATATTGAATTGGCTCGATAAATCCATAGTCTGACTTACAAAGTGCATTGATTTTGTAATTGGAGTTTAGGCTCTCAAAAGCCTCTCTTACATCAATGTTTTTTATAAACAAATCACCTTCAGACATGTTGATGTTTTTAGATCGTAACGTCTTTAGCGTATTATCCTTATTCGTCAACAAAATATGTTCACAAAATTGAAGTATATCATTAGTTAAAGCTTGTACTACAGTACGTGGAAGATGATGAACTTCTCGATATTTCAGAATTATTTTTAGTAATGTTTCTCTAATTTCGAAGGGTTTTAATTCCTGCTCTATCCTATTACTTGGTTCCCCGTAAACTTCATTTTCGTGATCACCGTATTCTTCATTTTGATGGCTCTCAAGGTCAACCGGCGTCTCTTTAGTAGAATCGGTGAGAAACTTTTTATGCTTGTATCTGACGTGGCGATGAAATGATTTCGTAGATTTAAAACTCTTCCCACAATCATCAAGTCCACAAACGATATTAAAGTTGGGGTCATGAGAGTGTTTGTTTTGCATATGCGTTAATAGAGTTCCAAATTTTTTCGAATAAAAAGTACATTTAACGCAACTATATAAACCAGAAGCAGCCATAATTTTTGCAAAGCTCTTTCTAACTTTATCCCCAACGTTAAATTCAAGGCGTCCCTTTGAAGAGAATGCGTGAAAGACGTCTCCACAATTGTTTGTTGTATAGTGGGTGTTTTGGCAGTTTGGTTGGACAATTATATATTTTTTTGATGTTCAAGATATGTCAGTTGAAAAAATATGTACACTTTACATTTATCCCTTTAGATTTAACACCTTTTAGATACTTATTAGCCCAGTAAATACCTTCTTTGCTTTTCGCGTACGCGGCGTACCTTGTCTTGCATTCGAAGATAAAGGGTCCTCCTGAAGATACGCAGCAGTTTTCATTATTTCATTTTGCAATTTTATATTTTGATCTACTTAACTCTGGCAGAGACTTTAATTTTTAGCAGACCGTTCGACTGAAAAGGGTGACTGCGTTGTTTAACTAAATTTTTTATCTATTTTTAGGCGAAATGACATTATTTCCCTACTCTACTAAGTTTTAAAATTTTCTTATTTTTTGCGATGACCCTTGCCTTTCAAGTCAGGAGAGAGAATTATTTTTTTTCTTTAACCTCCGCCAATCTCTAGCTTTGGTTTTACAAATTTTTTCAGCTTAGGGGTGGTTGTAGTGCATGCAAAAAAAGGGGGGTGGATTTTTGGCCTTGCATTTTGTTTGAAAACCCATGACGTAAGTATACTTTTTTATTTTTAACCATTTTGCCCATGAGGGTAACAGTTTAGGGGTTATATTTTTTTTTCAATGGATAAAAAAGGGGGGGGTATACTTCACTCTGATTCGAGTATTTTTAGATTAAATTCTTTTTTTGTGTATAAAGCATTCCAACTTTTCATCTTCCCTAGTTCCTTGAAATTTTAAGCGGAGTCCCGCACAGTTTGCCCATTAATCATTTGGTGACCACTTTGAAATGGAAAGTGAATATTTGTTCAGTTAACAAAAAAGGTCCGCGAGTTTTTGGCGATGGTATAAAAGTTAACGGGTTTTTTCATTTCTCAAAATTTAAAATAATGTCAGAAAACAGTATTTCGTTGTTATTGTGCTTTGGTGAAAGTAAGAAAAAAATACAAATTAAGGACAACTCTTTTTCAACTTTAATGGATCATCTAAAAAATAACGAAAGCTTAAAAGATTTCACGGGTGCAAACATTCTTTATCAGGTAAAAATATGTATATTTTTTGTGTACTATTTGCATTTCATAAGTTTCTATCCTTCAGTAAAAGATTGAAATATTAGTAGCGTTAAATTTCGTTAGTTTTTTATTCTAAAATGGGAAATACAGAAATAAATGGTAGTTATTACAATTTTATCGAGTTATGAAAAGTTTCGCTCAGTCCAATCTTTTCTCGTAAAACCTGTTTTAAAAAGCATCTGATACTGAATTTGAAATCATAGGTTTATGATGAGGATTTTGATGACTTTATTGATTTGGCGGAAGATAGCATTCTTGTCAACAAATCCAAGATCAAACTAGTCGTTAACGTATGTTTTATATCGCATTATAATTGGCGTTAAATAAGTAGTCAATTTAATGATATTGTTTTACAATATAAGAAAAAGCGTTCAAGTGAAGATTTTGAATCGCCAACTAGAAAACATATGAGAGATGATAATCATGATAGTCAAGAAACCAGCCTTAATATCGCTGAAAGTACAAACGCTATAGTAAGTTTTTTATTAGCAAGCATGCGACATACTTACGATTTTTATTTGAGTCCACTTGAATTACGATGCTACTACATAGGGTGTTTCAGATAAGTCTTCATGAGTAAAGTGTGATATTATTTGGTGATTTTGAGTCGAAAATGTTCTATGACATTTTGTCATCCAGGCCACCGTTTTCGAGTTATGATTGGAGAATTTTAGGGATGACCCCTTATTTAAATTAGCATTGACTTTCAATTTCTTAATGAAATTTTAGGGGTTATCCTTAAAATACCGGAATCTTAACTTGAAAACGGTGGCTCGGACATTTTCGTCTTGAAATCAGCCAGAGAGCATCGCACTTAATTTTCGCCAGACCTTTTAGAAACACCCTGTATACCTTAAAAAATTCAATACACATTGTTACAAAGTACCATAGCGTTAAGTATTCGAAATGCAAATCCCGTCATCAGGAAATTTACTAATTTCAAATTATATTAGAGTGAAACCAGAACGGGAAACTCATGCGGGGAAAAAGAAAAGCATTTAGTGACATGGTAGGTTAATTTTTATTGTAAATAGTGTATAAGTCTGATCAGAAGTGAGATGAGACCAGAAGTAATGAGCTAACCAAATTCTTCACTCGGCGAAAGTGAATATTCTTGATAACACAAGAACGGTTGGCCCTCTAGTAGCTGTTTCTGAATTTTCTCTCCAAAACGTGAGACGCTCGCGGTGGTAGACGGCCGAACTAGATTCAAGGAGCCGCGTCCGCGTTCGGCCGCTTTAGGTTGAGGGGAAGGGGGTAGGAAATGTTTTTGGAACTCGACCAATTTTTTTCTCAGTAGTGTAGGCGCGTGGGAAGCGGCATAAAATCCTCAAATTTGTTCACTAGTGCCAGGATCTACTATCAATGCTAGAGCCCTTCACTTCTATTCTCATCTCACTTCTGGTCTGATTATACAGGGTGTTTGGGATAGATAAATGTCCAATAACGTTCTTAGATTGAAGTTTATTAACTTGGTCTATTATTTGTAAACAAAATGGGCAGTTTTACTCTGACACATGCGTGACAGTTCCTTGTTTAAGTGGCCAATGATTTTGGAGACCATATCTCCGTAGCTTAGATCCCAGTTCATTGAAATTTATGGCAGACTTATCAGAAACATCCGTTATAATTATAACTTGCTTCAGAATAAGTCAAACATAGCTACTAGAAGCCAACAGACAATATAGGGTAGTACTATTTAACTTACATCTATTTTAATTAATTTTCTGTCAATAATACGATCTGAGGTGTCAAAGTTAAATATTATTCAATGCCTCGTAGTAAAAACGTCTGTGGATGATATAAGAAACTCTGTAGCTACTTGTAGGAAAACAGTGAAGCTAATAGAATAGAACACGCTCTCTAATACCGACATGTTTAAACATACCATATTTTACAACTCCGATGTCTAACTGGTAAATTATTAACATAGGGTGGCGGAAAATCTCCCCCAAAGTTTTGGAGAGTTGTCTGCAACGAATTTTGCTTTGCAATACACCCTGCCTGATTTGCCACAAATTTTCCAAAATCCAGACTCCTATAATTCTCTCTCATCAAAGGAAAAAGCTACCTTGAATAAAGAACTAAGAAGTCTTTTATTCAGTGACTGCATAAAAAGATTTGGTTTGTAAGTTACATCGTATCGAGTTAAAATATGAATATAGTGCGCTTCTGAAGGTAAGATCTTAAAAGACAATTAAATTTAAGGAGTCATCCATGAAACACACTAGTCATAACTTGAAATCGCTCAATAAACACCCCTCTTATTTTCTAACACCTAATTTTTTGTATGAATATATACTTTATCTTTCCAAATATGAGAAACGGCCTTATTGTTGCTAGGTGCTAACTTTTGGAGAGATTTCATGAAATACATAATTCTAAATCTCGAAAATACCAATTTACTTGAATAGGTATTCAAATCACATGCACATGGCTAAAAAAACTGCTTTTAGAATATCCTCACCTAAAGGGGCAACCAGGAGAAGGACATGTAAGCTGATGGTGTTTAAATAATTTTACAATAAATCCGTAATTAATCTTCCAAAATTTAGGAGATGTGGTATAATGCTTTAAGGGCGAAATTTAAACACTTCAGATTGAGCTTGCAGCACATAGACATTGTGTCAAATTATAAAAGGAAATATGGGAAAGAGTCATACAAAACTCAGCCCGCTGGTCAACCTACTTCTGAAACTAATATTCTTGAGGTAGTTTAATTTAAATCAATTACAGCTAATATGAAACAATAGTACGTGTAATTCTTTTTGTGTAATAAGACAGGACTTTTTGAGCGCCACTTTAAATATAATAAAATATATATAACTTAAATTCCTTTATAGCCTTCCACCTTTGAACATTTTGAAGATGAGGAGAGTATTTCAGCTCATAAAGAAGTAATGGCTACGGAAATGAACCAAATTGGGTTTTAATTGACTTAAAAATGGATAAAACAATGGCAGATCCAAAACTAATAATTCAATCTGAAAATTTATCTAACATTTTTAAAAAATATCCTGCCCTTCACGATGCCAGACAAGTAGATTTATCAATTAATATTTTGATTTATTAAATAAACTAATTTGAACCATTAATTTTTAAGTTTAACATGGAATTTCGGAGAATTACGAATGTAAATATAGAAGAGAAGCTGAAAGATTCTCTAAAACTATATTCCGACAAAATCTGGAATATGGCAAAAAAGATGTAACACATTTAAAATCAGAAATCATGCGCCTAGCTAAAAAGGAAAAAGACTCAGAATTAATAAAATGTAATATATATTGGAAATGGGAATTTTGATAATCCACTCCTTAAATTTAAACTTTTTAGGTGCCAAATGCTACTTTTCAGTACTTTTAATTCCTACTCTCTTCAAAGAGAATTATGAGAGGTTTTTTCTCTAAATAAGAAGATATATCTAGAATTCCCAAAGTGCCAATTATAACATATAGTGGGCCTAAAGTCCTTGAGAGTCATCAGTATGAAATTTTTGTGGATGGTTTTAAAATCACAGAAGCCAATGATTTTATCAGCGCTTTTTCTATTCATTTCGCTTCTTTCTGGATTTTTAATATTCAGTATCCTGGATCTCTCTATAAAACATACAGTTTTATTGAATCATGTTTAATGAATTTAGCATATACCAAGTGCCATCAATCTGTGAAAAAAATTAGAGAATTTGCAAGGGCGAAAAAAAAAACACTTAGTAATGATGAAGCATGAAAAATGAGTTAGTTTATGTTATAGTTAATTATGATACTTTCTAAATTTGATATGAAACCTTGGAACAAAAATTAAGAAAATAAACTTTTTACTGAGCTGTATGAGAATTGTCTAGAAATTATGATAATTATTTAGAAATTATGGAGGATAGGAGTGATAATGGCTGAGAAATCATGAATGAAAGGAATGGTAATATTAATGGTTCAAATTTAAAGTACAAATAGATTGATAACGGGTGAACAATTTACCAATTAAGGTGTTATAATGGCTTAGACTCTAAGAAAGGAATGAAAACGGTTTAGCCATAGGCCTAATATATGATAGTAATGATAATGGTTCAAGTATTATCCATGAAAGGAATGATAATGGTTCAAGTATAATCCATGAAAGGAATGATAATGGTTCAAGTATAATCCATGAAAGGAATGATAATGGTTTAGGCATAATTTATGAAAGGAATGACAGTGGTTTAGGCATAATCTATGAAAGGAATGAAAACGGTTTAGGTATTATCCAAGAAAAGAATGATAACGGTTAAAATATTCAATTCAATTCAATTCAATTCCAATTTATTGACTCTGCAATACAAAACCCTATAAGGGCTTTTCATAGAATTACAGAGTGTTAAATTATAATTAAATTTTGTCTATATTAATTTAAAAAAGGTATATACAGAAAAAAGAAAACAAAAATGTAAAAGCTTCCATTTAAACACTTAAATCATGTTCATGCAGTGCGTTTTTAAGGTTTCTTTGAAAAAACCTTTTTCTGTAGTCAAAAATGTCCGGTGCTTGAGAAATTTGGTTATACATGTTTTGCATACGGTGAATGGGATTCATTTGGTTGAAGGCTGCTCGAACACAGTAGTTTGATACGTAGAACACATTATTACTTCTGGTCGTTTGTCGTGTTGAGAAGGTTACACCTGATAGAAGTTCCGAACAGTATCCTAAGTTATGTATTAGATTATATACGAAGGATATTTCCAAATACTTAAATCTGTTTTTTATCGTTCAAATATTTACCCTTCGTAATATTGTTTCATAGCTATAAGGTAGTATTGATTAAGTACCGACAAAACTTTTAAAATTCTTAAAATACAATTCGGCAAACTTTCGTTGTACTCTTTTTAATTTATTGATATTGTAGTTAGCACAACCTCCAAAAATTAAACAACCATATTCTAATTTTGTCCGCACTAAAGTAATATATAGGGCTAAGAAGACATTATTACTGTTATTTAGGTTTTTCGCAATTCGGAGGACAGCATATAGTTTCCGTAAGCAACTGTATTGTTGTGTTTCAACCTGCTTAGTAAAATATAGTTTAGAATCAAGAACTACTCCTAAGTCCAACATGTCATTTTTCCTGGTTAAAATCTTGCCTGAGATATGATAATTATACTTTATGGAGTTTGTTTTTCTTGTATATGTTAGAATGTAGGTTTTATCGCTGTTTAGTGGTAGTCTATTGAGATTACCCCAGTCCATAATTTGTAGCAATTGTTTATTTAGTTTCTCACAGTCTTCAAGGTGTGTAATTTCACGATAAATCTTGTTATCGTCAGCATAGGCTAAGTTGTTAGCATCACTTTCCCATAAGAGGTCGTTAATAAATATTACGAATAGGAGAGGACCAAGAGCCGAACCTTGAGTACTCCCTTTGACGATTTAAATGTTACTTTTGTAATTTCATTATTTATTTTAAGCTAACTTTCCGTATTTTTAAGGTAGTCCGTAATCCATTCCAGCATTGTACATTCCATACCATACCACGCTAATTTCAGTATTAGTATATCGTCATCCATACGGTCGAAAGCTTTACTTAGATCCATGTAGATGCAGTCGACTTGTTTTTGACCTAGGACCTTTGGTACAAGGAAATCCATAAAAGTTATCAAAATTGTATTAATTGATCTTCCTTTCCAAAAGCCGTGCTGTGATTGTGCAAGAGACGGCTCAAACCAAGTACTGGCGTATTTATGGATAATTGACTCGAAATTTTTTGAAAAGGCGCCTATAATGGTAATTAAGCTGTAATTGCCAACATCACTTTTAGACCCTTTCTTATGAATCGGAACTGCAATTGAAGTTTTCCATTTTTTCGGACACCGTCCTTGTTTTAATGAGGCGTTGAAGATATGCAAAAGAGGATTAATCATGGTTAGCGAGCACGCTTTCAGAACAAAACCGGGAATGTTATCTATGCCAGTCGCTTTATTAGGTTTAAGCTTCCTAATGGCTTCGTCTACGTCCTTTTCATTAATTGTAAGCGTACTAAATACTTGTAACTGTTGTCCTTTCATTTGATCTTTTAATCGGTCCTTATTGTCAACAGTCAATGCTGTGTTGTTCTCTGCGGTAATTGTATCAAAGTGATCTCCAAATTTCGTGGCTATGTTGTGGTTATCCGTGAGTAAATTTCCCTCCTCGTTTTCTAATTTTAAGCTTTCTTTCGTTTTTGGCTTTATCCTGCTGTTAACGTAGGACCATAGGTTTTGTGGCTTTTCCTTTAGTTCAGTTACAATTGAACTTGCATACTTAAACTTATCTAGCTTCAGTAGCTTTTGGGAATCTTTTCTCAGTTTTTTAAAATTATCGAGGTCCAAGGTGATGGTTTCCAATGATTAGTTTTTGTCCATTTAGATGAACAAGCTCCAACCAGACACATTCCTTTCTCAGTTCCAGATCCATTCGGCGTTTGACTCTAAGGTGATCTTTAACCAAGACACATTCTTTTCTAATTTCTGAGGATTTTCCTCTCGAAAGGTTTCAAACACAAGAAGTTTTCATAAACACGAAATTTTCTATTTCGTAACTCAAGGTTAAACAATATAAAATATTCGATCTTATGGATTACATGATTATTCAACTGTATCTCACCCAGGTCTCTTGAAAATAAATATTCTTTGGCTACTTAAGTTTGATTTCTAGTCATCTTTGACCCCCCCCCCAACTACAAAAACTCTATTTTAATTCATGTGTGCTTTTCTCTCTTTGTTTCACCAGTATAATGAATTAACTAAGCTACCCTGTGTTGCTTTATGCACCTCAACCAACACTTCTAAAATCTTCCCTAATCCATCCAATAATTGTGCCTGTGCATAAAGAAGAAACAAAACCCTTTCTCAAATGTATTAAAGGTTATAAAAGTCCTCCCTTTTGTAGTCGAATAGACCGCTTATAATATGTTTTTAATGAGAGAATTATTTGAAAGTTAAACCCCTTCTCCCTTGAAAAATAAATAAATTTCATGATAAAATGTTTTAGGAAAATGGAATTGTTGTTGAAAAATCTGATATAAGTAATTTTTTATTTCAATTAATTTATAGGAAATAAATCCATTAGCAGTAAAATCAGGAGATTGAATTAAATTCTAAAGAGTGGTGAAATACGGATTGTCTTTAAAATTACATGGAAAAAAATATATCCGCGCTTCAGTCAACTGGAAAAACTCTTATCATTTTGTTTTTAATGTAAAGTCAGGTCTGACATGCAGTAGGGTTGGCAGTTCACATTAGTCTTTAGTAGTTTACAGTTAGTAGCCGTCTAGTTAAGTAGTGGAGTTCGGTAGCCCTCTCTCTTAAACTAACATCTGTTTAAGTGTCAAGTTAGCTAGCTTGTATCAAAGCTTGCTCGCGTTTTTGTCCAGTTTGACAAACTCGTTCTTGCCCGAACCTACATCTTAACCAGTTCGCGCCGCGTTATTAGAGACAACACATAGAACACTTTCATGGCTCTATAAAACTTGGTAAGAGAGCAAATCTTTGCTATATAATCGAACCCTATGTACTGGCGCTACTTAACCACTTAAATATTACAAAAGCATTGTAAATATCATATTCATTTATTAATTATTATGTAATTATAATTGTTTTATTATGTATGTAAAATGTACCAGAAAGGACTTGGTTATTAAATTGAGATTAAGATAGTAATGCTTTGTATCATTATTTCAACCTGGTAACCCACTTTGTAAGTGTATTGGTTACAAGTTCATCAGGATGGGCTGGATGATCGTCCAGTTCATCAGGATGTGAAAAATTGACTTCCGTTGACTCAACTTCATCTTGATCATTGTTGATGTTATTTTCACTTAGGACGTCATTGTTTGAAGACGAGGACAAGGACCGTGAAGGATTGTCATCGGTGCTGTCACAGAATTGCTTCGGATCTGCCGAAACACTTGATTTGCAGCTTGACGAATTTTCATTTGTTTGTTCTTAAGAATGGCCGCTCAGGAAAACATCTTTTTCCAATGGATGCAATATCTGTTTAAGAAATCTACCCCTTCCCCGTTCGTCACGTTGAACTCGACTGTTGAATTTTGCGCGGTCGTAAATGACATTACGGCGGATGATAAAATGAGTCTTTGGCTGTTGCTGCCGAAAGGCCAAATGATCCAAAGATGTCGTCAGCCTTGTCGCCCATTAGATATATTAGTGCATTTACTTAGTCTTCCTCATTTTTAGAACTGAGGCCAGAAACACGCCGAAAACGTTCGAATCGTCTCTTCCCCCCAGGCCAATCGCTAGGGCACGCGAAATTAAACGGATCTGGTGGAGTGACCTGAAAGGCGATAAATTAAATTTAAGTATGTTGTTAAGCGCATAAAACTCTATCAGCAACTGTTTAGTTTATACCAGGAATCGCCCGGAAGTCGGTCATCTAGGCAATCAAAGCTTAAAAAATTGCAAAATTACTTTTATTATTTCGTAACAATCAACTTTAATGTTGAATATCTTAAAATTGGTGAGCACGATCTTGATTAAATTTACGTATGTTGTTAAGCGTATACAACTCTACCGGAAGCTGTTTAGTTTATACCAGGAAGCGCCCCGGAGGTTGGTCATCTAGGCAATCAAACCTTAGAAAATCGCAAAATGACTTTTATTATTTCAGTAAAATTCAACTTAAATGTTGAATATCTTAAAATTGGCGCGCATGATCTTGATTAAATTTGCGTATGTTGTTAAGCGTATAAAACTCTACCGGAAACTGTTTAGTGTATAGCAGGAAGCGCCCCGGATGTTTGTCATCTAGACAATCAAACCTTAGAAAATTGCAAGTAAAATTAAGTATGTTTTTAAGCGAAAAATTTCGTTCACCAGGCGCGCCATATGTATTGTGGGATTTAAGACTTTCAAGAAATTACTGAAATCAATATAATCAGATTTAAACATTTATTTCATTCAATTCAAATTTTATTATTAATCATAGTAATAACATATATGTACAAGATAATAGTAGTTAGTTTTGGGCTATTTACATTCATAAAAGTATTTTACTTCTGGAAGGAAAAATGCCAATTTCCCCCTATGCTCTTATGGGGAAATAACCCATAAAGTATAGATCCGTGACCAAAAGTTAAATAAAAGTTATAAATTAATATGTATATGAATGACAATGATTGTGCTCGATGGTATCCGATAACAAAAATGAAGTTTATTCTTCTATTGCTTCCCTGTACTAAAATATTACTTTCCGATATACGGGGGATAGTCTGTTACAGAATTAACATCCATTTCCCCCATATATCGAAAAGTAATATTAATCCTTTCTTTCAGTTCAGGGTTTGTGTCTTTGGGAAAAGAATGTTCCCAATCTTTTTGGCACGCCCCCTTCATTAAAAAAGGATCCGCTGGTTAAACTAACCGAAGTGGTAGCACAGGTTTTACCTTTCGGACGCAAAAGGAAAGTCCTTTCTGCGCCGAAAGATAACGAGGCAATAGTTGAATGAACCCCATTTTGATCATCGGAATGCCATCCAACACAATCATTGCCATCCTTATACAGATTGACAACAGCGGCGTTGAATTTCACTTTACTCTCTTTCTCCACCTTTTCCTTCAACTTTTCCCAAGATTTTGGCCACTGACCTATACTCTTGTTGGCGACTTTCCCATAAGAATATAGGGAGAAATTAGCATTTTCACAATAGTAAAATACTTTACGAGGAAGAGAATTGTTATCTTCAAACATATTTTTGAACTCAGTCAAGAGTGCGTCGATAGTAACCTCTATTTCAAAGGCAGGAAGGTACACTACCGACGCACGCATGCTGAGTTCTTTTTCTCCTTCTACAATTTTTTCAACAACTTTCGCTGCAGGCGACGGTCTCCTTCGCCAATGAAACTTTCTCTGGGCTTTGGCTTGGCGGGCCGGGTAAGCGTCGTGGCGGGCCGGGTAAGCGTTATAGTTTAAAAATCGACGCGACGAGGGTCTTAAGTTTTGAAGGACTAAACTTGGCTAGAACTGTTTTAGCGGCAAAATTCTAGCACAGAGAATGGCCCAAACGATTCATTGGACACCTCGGAATTATTTAACTCTATTTCCACAAGAGAAATAAAAAACTTACATTTTTGGTTTAGCTCCTCGATCTTCAGTAAATTGTTGACAGGAAACTTAAGAAGTGTGTCGAGTTTTCTGGAAACAGCTGCTTTTATAGCAAAATCGAAAATCCTTTTGGCCAATAGAAATCGAGAGTTCCCGAAGTTTTGTACAAATGTCTCTTCTTAATAATTTCAGCCAATGGAAACCAAGATTTCAGGTTGGAGGGCATGGAGGCTGAGAGGTTTTACCCCCGTGCCTTTCCCTCATTGAAATGGATCTTCCATGGTCAAAGCGGGAAAGGTGAAATAAACCCATACATATTCTCGCTATAAATATACTGGTTTCGCGGATACACGGTTTTTGGGTGAATTTTCATTTTGGATTGCTAAAAAATTCAGTCGATTTCACTTCCAAAAGGCAATTCTAGGAATTCCTAATTATGTTCAGCCCCTTTTGCTGACATTCCTTGAATTCTGATATTTTTCGATGGGTTATTCAATCCCTTTGTTAACAATGTACCATCCCCCGAAAACACCGAATGAAGAATATTCCAGTTTTCCAATGGAGAATAATTAAGTCGTGATTAATGATTAAATTTCTTTCTACAATGAAATGACAAGATAAAAATTAACAGGAAATTCACCAAATTTAAATACCCCTTTCTCCTTCACACCTCCATTGGGGTTTAAAGATATTGTTTCGAAATAAATGTATATTGAACGATTTATAACAAAACTTTATAAAAAAAAGCGTGTGGAGTTTTTCAACTGTAAGTAACGCAAAACCTAACACAAACTCCACCTATAGTAACGAAAGGCAAAAATTTGGAAGGATACCGACTTTTTAATCAATTAACAAATTGTTCTGAATCCCCCTAGGAGGAACAATTTCATACTTATTTCACATTCTGAGGAAATATAACCTGTTTAAATAATCTTTCTCCTATACAAAAATTACAGAAATGCCTTCAATTACAGATTTACACAACCTTAAATTATGCTGAAATAGGGTTCATGTACCAAAATATGATCTCTTAAGTAACATTTTCTTGACTCTTCCCTTCCCTAAATATAAACAGTTAATTAAAGCCCCTTCATCCTATGAAATATGTCAAAAATACGTCCCGGCTAAAAAACCTTTGGTTTATACTAAACCAAGCAGACTTTTAAATAATGCCTTTTTAAATACGATCTCTTCAATCAATTAGAAAAGGATTGTGAATGGTTTTAAATATTTAGCGGTACACCATGACCCCCAGATTACGGTCAAGAGCTTTCCCGAAATGGTGGTCTCTCAAAATTTGGAGCTTATAGCATACGCTATGAGAACAGAATTGTAAATACTCTGTAAAATGTTTTTAAACAGCTGTAGATAGGCCTATTCCTATGCTTTAGTTTGATAGAGTTTTATTATATTTGGTTGTAATGCTTAAAAATTCGAAAAATACTTTTAACAAAATGAATGAAAGGAAAACCATTATTTGACAACAAAAGTAATTTAAAAAAAAACTCCTGTGTGTGATGATTCCTGGCTACGTTCCCCTATTATTTAACAGGGTTGGCCAAATTACATGAACCTTCAATTACAAATTACAAATTGCAATTACAAATTCGTAATCATTCAATTATAAATTACAATTACAAATTCGGAATCATTCAATTACAAATTATAAATTACAATTACAATTTCGGAATCATTCAATTATAAATTACAATTACAGATTAGGAATCATTCAATTGCAAATTATAAATTACAATTACAAAGTATTATACTTTAGAAATGATTGCTTGACATGGGGAAAATTATGTGGCGTAGTGATTTTAGATCGAAGGAATACATTAATTTCATCCCTTATCAATTTCAACGATATGCATATGCCGTACGCTTCTAGCGAAAGGGACCGTCCATAAACTACGTCACGCAAAAAAATGGCATTTTCTGACCCCCCCGTCCCCCCAGATCACGCTTTGTCACGTTTTCTAAGACCCCTCCCCTGAAAACCACGTCACACTCCCCCCCAACGGACTACGATTTGTCTTAATTTAGCAGTTTACTTTAATTAATTTTAAAAAAGATGGGTCATTCCATATGGTTTCACCTAGGCATGCCACCATGTGTCGGCCAATCCTAATAAAAGTTGGCACACTTGCAGCTATGCTTAAATAATTACGATTTCCAGATTTTCAGGTGAAACTAAAAATAAATGAATTTTTAGAAAGGTTTTGAGTAAACCCCCGCGATTTCTGCAGTGTCCGTGAAACATTTTTGGGCCCTGGCAAAAGGAACCATAACTCACTTGAATTTTTGGATATGTTTATGAAATTATACACACATATGCTATAAAAGGCGAGGAATCCGACCGTCATCTTGAAAAATGTCTATCTTTTTTAGAACTTTTATTTTAATTAATTAATAATTAGTGGGGGGTCTAACACTGTGACGCGTAACGGCAAGTGGCCCAACTTAAAAAAAATATTTTAGCTTTTTTCGAGACCCCAAGGGCGTATCTTTCACCTCCTTTATGATTGGTTTGGTGTTTTTGTCTCCCCTTTAACTGGTAACAAAAAACAAAATTTCAAAATATGTGCTTCATCTTAATTTATAAGAACTCTTATATCTAGCTCTCTTAGTTTGTTTTTGTCGTCTGCTCGAGATTCTGTATTAAAGTTCCTAAGAACTGAGAAAAAATTTGAAACTCGTTCGGAGATGGAGGCTAATCAGTAAGGCGAAGAAACCAATTTTAAACGATGTTCTCTCGGTGAATATGGAAACGAAGAATGTCATAAATTAAGTCAGTGTAAAACAAAAGGATTTTATGAATTCAACTATTTAGATCTCGAGAGTCAAATTCTTATTAGTCAAAGATCAGGTATTGAGTCGAACCTTATTAAATGCGTTTGTTATCATCATCATGCAATGCTGCTAAGAAAATACTCCGATCACCAGAAGAAATGCTGCAATCCTTTTCAAAAGCATACAAAATCCGTTTCTAGTATGTAAAATTTATATTTTGAGGAGTTCATGTACCTATTAATTTAAACACATGTTTTTAATTTATGCATAAAAAGGCTGTTTAAAGAAGATCCTATCCATTGAGGAAGCTAGACTACTCTCAGATAAGAATAATAAAGATGTGAAACCAGGACAGAAACTCTGTCGAAATTGTTGCTTAATATTCAATGAATTAACAACGAGTTCCCTTCCTGCAAGTCAGTCAAGTACTATCACAGACGCTCTTGATTGTGACTCAATGGAAATATGTCCGGCTTCTACTTGAAAAATAGACGAGTTAAACGAAACTTTGTGTTTAATTAATACCAGCCCTCTATAACTTCATGGAATTGCTGAACATCAAAGGTCAGCTTATGCTAAAAGTAAAGTACAGGAGGCAGTAGAAGGAGTTAAAGTCAAAGTTGCTGAAGCGTTAAACGTTTCAGAGGATGTGTGTGATCCGAATAACTCCATTAAAGATGATTTTCAAAGTCTGATAGTTGAAATTAAAGCCAAAGTTGACACTTTACCTCAGCTTGAGAAATGCAAATTTTAACTTTGATCCCAATGTCGTGGTCTATATCACAAATCCGTGACGAATTCCACGTGAGTGAATATACTGCAAAGAAGTCACGTCAACTGAAATTAGAATACGGCATTCTTCCGGACATTTCCAAAAAGAAGGGCCACTCTGTTAATGATGACACCGTAAACAAAATAATATCATTCTACCAGGATGATGAAATTTCTAGAATGTGTCCCGGCATAAAGGAGTTTGTGTCAGACGGAGTGAAAATTCAAAAGCAAAAACGCCTCCTACTTGCTAATATTCGAGAAATATATATTCAATTTAAAGAGAGGAATCCTGATTTAAAAGTGGGCTTTTCTAAATTTTGCGAACTACGCCCTAAATGGTGTGTTACTGTTGCATCACGGGGAATTCACAACGTTTGTGTTTGTGAAGTTCACCAGAATTTGAAACTTAAAACAACGGCTTTACCGAGGCGAGAAACGTACAAGGATGTAATGCTCCAGTTTGTTTGTTCAACAGAAAACAGGAAATGCATGTTGCAAAGATGTGATGATTGCCCTGGAAAGGAGCATTTCATCACCTAGTTAGAATCCCTTTTTGCTGAGGATGGCATTGACCAGGATGACAAGGTTTGCTTTAAACAGTGGTTGAATCAAAATGGACAAACAAGGCTTCAAGAGCTGACGCAGTCAGTCGGCGAATTTATTGAAGACTTTTCAAACTCTATACTGAAAGTCCTAGAGCAACATTTCGTTGCCAAATCGCAAGCCCTCTACTTGAGAAAATTAAAGGAAAACCTGCCGAGAAATCATGCTATAACCCTAATGGACTATGCGGAAAACTATTCATTTGTAGTTCAAGATGCTGTTCAGGGTTTTCATTGGGAAACTACCCAAGCTACTATCAACCCTTTTGTCACCTATTATCTCTGCGATACAGAAAACTCTTTAAAATGCGTAAGTTGTTGCATTGTTAGTGACGAAACTGACCATGGAGCAACAACTGTCCATTATTTCCTGAAAGTTCATCTGGAGTTTCTCAACACAACTATACCAAATTTGGAACATATCCAGTACTTTAGTGATGGTGCTGCGTCGCAATATAAAAATTGCAAAAACCTTTTGAATCTGTGATACCATCAGACGGATTTCAATTTAACTGCGGAGTGGAACTTTTTTGCCACTAGCCATGGGAAAAGCCCTTGCGATGGAATAGGGGGAACAGTGAAACGACTAGTTACAAGAGCTTGATTACAAGAAACCGTTAACAATCAGATACTAACGCCGATACAATTCTTTGAATGGGCCAACAAAAATGTTACATCAGTCAAGTTCATCTATGTATCCAAAGCAGCTGTTGGCAATCACAAGGAAAAGATTTCAGGACGACTTTCAACTGCATCGACAATTATTGGTACCAGATCTCATCACAAATTTTCACCTCTCACAACTACCGAATTACGTATGTTCAGACTATCTTTCGATGACTTCAGTACAACAGTAAAAGTTGATTCTTCAGGTCCAGAATCCATAGCTGTTTCATTTGATGACATTTCTGTAGGACAATATGTTGCCGCAGTTTATGATAACGAATGGTATGTGGCTCTCATCGAGCAGAAAATCTACGAAGAGAACGATTTTCGACTAAACTTTATGAAACATTCGGTTAACCCTCTTTCTCTTCAGTGGCCTAAGAAAGAAGATAAATGTTTTGTAATACTACAAAATATACTTTGAATTTTGTCGAGTCCAGTATGTATTGGAAAGACGAAAACGTTTCATTTAAAGAAGGCCGATGAAAAAAAAATCAAGGAACGTTTTACTTGCTTTGCTTAGCTACGTCATATGTATAAAACATTAAAACCCTCAAAATTATCAAATAATTCATACATTTACATTGGCTTTTGAATTAAAAGATAGCTTTTGTCATAATAAAAGAATTTAAAAATTCCCAAAATTTGAAATTTTGTTTTTTGTTACCAGTTGAAGGGGAGACAAAAACACCAAACCAATCATAAAGGAGGTGAAAGATACGCCCTTGGGGTCTCGAAAAAAGCTAAAATGCTTTCTTTAAGTTGGGCCACTTGCCGTTACGCGTCACAGTGTTAGACCCCCCACTAATTATTAATTAATTTATAATAAAAGTTCTAAAAAAGATAGACATTTTTCAAGATGACGGTCGGATTCCTCGCCTTTTATAGCATATGTGTGTATAATTTCATAAACATATCCAAAAATTCAAGTGAGTTATGGTTCCTTTTGCCAGGGCCCAAAAATGTTTCACGGACACTGCAGAAATCGCGGGGGTTTACTCAAAACCTTTCTAAAAATTCATTTATTTTTAGTTTCACCTGAAAATCTGGAAATCGTAGTTATTTAAGCATAGCTGCAAGTGTGCCAACTTTTATTAGGACCGGCCGACACATGGTGGCATGCCTAGGTGAAACCATATGGAATGACCCTGCCACCTTTTCCAAAACATTCTCCTACTAATTAGCTGCCATCTTTTCCAAAATATTCTCCTAATAGTTAGATGCCACCATTTCCTAAACATTCTCCTACTAATTAGCTGCCACCTTTTCCAAAACAATGCAATTCTCTCCATTATCAATCACTCTTAAAATTAAATTTTGCATTTCAAACATCAATATACAGGGTGCTTATGGAAAGTCTGGCACAAATTAACAGGCATGTTCATTGGGTCAAAAGGAGTCCGAAAGGTCCTATGACGTTTTGGGGTAAAGCGCTCCGTTGCGACGTTATGGGCTCTCAAAAGTAGGCCGAAAAACAAGGAGATTTTGCAGAATTATAGCACTAGTATTGTGGTTTTGACCCAATTGTTTTCGATTATTGACCATAAGGCAATGATCGAAATAAGTTCAAACCTAGTGAAAGACCGTGAACGTGTTAAACGGCCAAAAGCGTTAATCGCTTTGTTTTTATTAATGATTGTAATTAAAGGTAAGGAAAGTAGCTCAGATATCGATTACTTGTTTGTTCAGATGTACTGGTAACTGACCAGTCTTTTATTCCAATTAGACACATTACTTTTACAATAATTCGAATGAACCCCTTAAATTTTACAGTAAATCGAATCGATTCCTTTAATTTAACAATAATTTGAATCGAACCCATTACATTTACAATAATTCGAATCGAACCCCATTACTTTTACAATAATTCGAATCGAACCCCATTACTTTTACAATAATTCGAATGAAACCCAATTACATTGTTATACAAAAATTGTTCAAAATGGGCACCATCAACGTTTAAGCAAACTTGCACGCGTCGTTTGAAAGATTCACTAACACGTTCGAAGATTTCTGGCGTGTTACGGATGCTATCACATCCATCAGTTATCCTTTGTCGTAAGTCTTCGACATCGCGAACTTCACTTCGGTATACCAAGTCCTTGAGATGGCCCCAAAGAAAAAAATCGCATGGGTTGAGATCGGGAGATCTTGCTGGCCACGCAACAGTTCCGCCTCGACCTATCCACCTCTGGGGAAACGCGACATCAAGATATGCTCTAACTTGAAGACTAAAATGGGGCGGTGCGCCATCTTGCATGAACCACATTATTTGTCGCATAAATTGGCCTCGTTGGAAACTAGCAAGGTACGCGGAAAGTCTAAGTCATTTACCCGTGCCACAAACCACTGGCAGACATCGACCCGTCTCGGATAATCAGCTTCGTTTAAAGCTTGTACCTTTTGCAAATGGTATGGATGGAACTGATGTCCTCGAAGGATTTTCCAGACGATTACATGGTTAACGCCCAATTGCCGCCCGACGTTCCTGGTACTGGTTGTTGGTCATCTTCAAAAATTGTCAAAACGTTGTCCTCTACATCCTCGGGAACAATCGCCGCACGAGGTTCAGGTCCCGACGGTTGAAGTTTCCCGGTTTCTCTCAAGCGTCTGTCGACTGCCGTAAATGTTTGTCAATTGGGAACTTGTCGTTGAGGAAAGTGCTCCTGGTACAAGCGCCGAGCTTCCACCGCATTTCCCCGAGCCAGTCCATACATAAGATGGATATCTGAGTACTTTGCATTCGTGAAGTAGACCATGATTAATTCCAGATAAGCTTCCAAATGTGCACGTACGCCATGAAGCACGTTAAGGTAGACACATTTAAGCCGTCTGTAAAAAACCTACAACTTCTGACGTTGAAAACTACCCTAATGTTTAGACCAACACAGCATAATTGGTTTTTCACGGAGGTGGATAGGTCGAGGCGGAACTGTTGCGTGGCCAGCAAGATCTCCCGATCTCAACCCATGCGATTTTTTTTCTTTGGGGCCATCTCAAGGACTTGGTATACGATGTCGAAGACTTACGACAAAGGATAATTGATGGATGTGATAGCATCCGTAACACGCCAGGAATCTTCGAACGTGTTCGTGAATCTTTCAAACGACGCGTGCAAGTTTGCTTAAACGTTGATGGTGCCCATTTTGAACAATTTTTGTAGAACAATGTAATTGGGTTTCTTTCGAATTATTGTAAAAGTAATGGGGTTCGATTCGAATTATTGTAAAAGTAATGGGGTTCGATTCGAATTATTGTAAATGTAATGGGTTCGATTCAAATTATTGTGAAATTAATGGAATCGATTCGATTTATTGTAAAATTTAAGGGGTTCATTCGAATTATTGTAAAAGTAATGTGTCTAATTGAAAAAAAGAATAAAAGACTGGTCAGTTACCAGTACATCTGAACAAACAAGTAACCGATATCTGAGCTTCTTTCCTTACCTTTAATTACAATCATTAATAAAAACAAAGGGATTAACGCTTTTGGCCGTTTAAGACGTTCACGGTCTTCCACTAGGTTTGAACTTATTTCGATCATTGCCTTATGCTCAATAATCGAAAACAATTGGGTCAAAACCACAATACTAGTGCTATAATTCTTCAAGATCTCCTTGTTTTTCGGCCTAGAACCACATGCACGGCTTTCAGTTAGTGAGAACCCTTCCATCTTTTGACCCAGCGGGGCTTCGAAAATCGGCACGGTCGCTCCATTGTTAGTCTCGATGCTCGGTTTTCAGTTCGCTAGAACTCTTTACGATGGAAGTCGGCCTTTAAAAATTTGCAAGATGCCATAAGTAAAATTAAACTTTCTGTGCGTTATCAGTTTAGCACTGTTGAGGAAATATTCACTAAAACTTTCTGTTCTTCTATCAAGGATCACTGAGATTACTGGAAATCATTTTAGCACTGTTAAAGGCGTCGAGAAGCTATGCACTAGTGAAGATTTTCTTTCATTGGTAATTTTGAAAGTGATAGGGATTCATTGGTGAATAAAAATGGATAGGGATTAAGGGTTACTTATCCTCATTAACCAAGATGGTACAATGTTCTTGATAGATGGAGCCTTACAAATGATGGGGCTCTAATTTGGCTTCGGCCATCTTGTTTAAAGGATTTTTATCGAGAATAGAACATGAAAACCTTTAGGTTTGGGTTGCTTGTTGCTATTAAAGCATTGGTATTGAATCGCGGACAAGAAATCTGCAGAAATCATGTAGAATAATGTAATCATTTAGTGTCGATAAAGGATGGATCATGGAGTGTAGTTTCGAGTGACCGCAATTAGCTGCTCTCAAAAGCTTCTTATTAATTTAGTTTTTTGAGCAAATGACGCTATGGATGTTTATTTTGTGTGTGGAAATTCAGCTCTATTCTTCGGCAGAACTCGAGTTCCTCTTCATCCTTTGTTCCTCGGAAGGAAATGAAACCTTATTTTGGGAAGGGTCTGGGGGGAGGGAATTCTTTCTTAATTGCCATAAACTTAAACATGGCAATTGGGGGAGGGGGACTCGTTTAATTAGCGCCTAGTTATATTCTGGTGTTTTAATACAGCCTTGTATATTTCAAGCCCCCTTTCTTCTAAAGACAGGCAAATGAAAGAAATTTGGTTTGCTTTTTTATCCGCAGCCACAATTCGCTACCGAATTTGACCAAAATGCGTGGTTGATATAAGATTTATTAGACGAATGTTTTAGAAGTGGTTTTGCTAGGACTGTTCAAGAGCTCGAGCCAGCTTGGGCTCGTGACGAGCGAGCCAAGTTCGAGCCGACCCGTCACTTTGGCGGCTCGATTTATTAACGAAAGAGCATTTTTAAGGTCGAGCTGAGCCGACAGGCATTGAGCCACTACGACTCGCGAGCCAGCTCGCGAACTTAGTCACTGAAATAGTGCTTTCCTTTTAGTCTTTACTCTCTCCACCAATAGCGTTCCGTTGTATTTTGACATGAAAAAAAACCGTGGGAAAATTCTCTCGTCTCTAAACTTGAACATATTTTACCGAGCGGGTTTTTCTAAATTAATACTTTCCTAAACATGGGATGGCTTCTTTAGTCGTTCTCAAGTTTTACGTTGGTAGTAGCAATTTTTGCTAAACATGTATACGTTAACCGAGCCAAGCTAAAGCCGAGCCGAGCTTTTAAAAAGCTCGCTCAGCTCGGCTCGTGAACGGTCCTAGGTTTCGCTTGTGATCTTCTCAAGGTTGGGTCCGCGAACCCCTTACCATTAAGCCTGTAAAGAACGTCCCATTCTAGAGCCCGATAAAATTTTAGCTTTATGAATAAGCCCACTCGACATAATGTCGCCTTCCAGGTCCCTCGGGGAAACATTCTCGTGGATTGAGTTTTCTTGAGAAAAATGTGAATTTTGTACTGTATTGAGGGCTAAAGGTCACCTTCCGAACATTCCCGAACTCTCTCAGTTTTTCAAAGTTTGATTTTTTGAGGGGATATATTTCTAGTCAACTTTGAAGGAAAATTTAACGTCGCGAAGTTTTTGAAAATTAAAATTAAAATTCAATTGAAATAAAAAATCGTTAGAAGTCCATCGTTAAAACCAGAAGAATCTTAAAAATCGTCTGTTCCACAAATGGTCGTGATTTTCCCCTCCCGCAACTTGAACCCAAAATAATAAAAGAAGCAATTGACCATTGGAGAAAAAATCCAAATTAATTTTTATTAAGATTAAGTTAGGTTGGGTTAGGGTTAGGTTTGGTTAGGTTAGGTTAAGCTAGGCTAGGTTAGGTTAGGCTAGGCTAGGCACAGGTTAAGCTTAGTTAGGTTAGGCACAAGTTAAGCTTGGTTAGGCTAGGTTAGGTTAGGCTGGGTCAGGTTTGGCACAGGGACCTTTTGTTTAAAATTGACAGAATTTCCATTATAATTTCACCAATAATGAAACTTAAAACATTGGAAATAATTAATTCCTCGATAATTAAAAAAGTCCTGGAATAATTTGGAAAATTCCAGGAAACTATAGGGATAGTAGAGCTTAATTTCAACAACAATAAATAAAAGGTTTTCATATAATTGAAAATATTATACACTGAGAAAATAATTAATTTTGTTCAATTCTTATTTGAAACAAAGTTTAAATATCGATTTTTGCTCTCCTATCTCTTTAAATTAAATTTAATCGTTACATGAAAATATATTTTAGTTTTCATAGAAAAACTTTTAAATTCATAAGTAAAAGGATGAATAAATACATCAAATAAATTGATTCTTTAGTTCTTGAAAATGTCCATCAGAGTTCGCTAGACATTATTTAAATTAAACGGAAAATAAAGTCTTCGTTGCATTTGCGAGACTCGCGAATAAAAGGGTTAATGAATTATTTACAAGGTTGAAATATTTGGCTAAAAGGTTAATTTGAAATAATTGAATTGTTTGTCCTGGAATTATCACGAAACCTTACACGGGAAGTTCTTGAAAATGTTCACCAAGACTCGCGACAAAAATTAAAAAAATGTTGAATATGAAAAACTTATTTAAATATTTTAAAATCCGTAAATGGTTTTAAACGTTCGTGAATCTCGTCACTAATTCTTGAAATTGTTCAAAATAAATGAAGACTAAAAAATTCAAAATGGCGTCAATTCGTCAAATTGTCAAATTGTTCAATCCCGAACTGAGGAAATGAGTAACTGAAGTTGGTGACTCACTGAAAGGCAGTCCCATGATGAGGAAGGTCAAAGGTCGTTTGTGTTCAAAGTATAGAAGAGGGAACACTCTTTCACGGACAGAGTTTAGTTCGGGGGAAGGTGTTGTCGAGTTGTCGGGACAGTGAACGAATTGACCGAAAACAATTCCAGATGAAGGGAATGTGAAAGGAACCACGAGAAAGAACTGCCAGAAGATACTCAAAGGGAGAATAAACTGTCCACTATAATCCAAAGAGATTTAATAATGGTGGTCGTCTGTCCATTTTCCCCTTTAACAACCTTTACAGGTTGTGCTTGACCACAATGTCCTGAATCTCAAGCAGAGCCTGTCTCCTCAGTAGAAGGGGCAAGGTTTGGGTTAAGGTAAATATTGGGTTTAGGTTAAGTATGAGGTTGGGTTAGATCCGGAGGGGTAAGTTTGGTGGGTTGAATGAGGTTTCCCCTTCCCCGAGGTCAGGCTTCCTGAGTTGGCACTTTGCTTCTTTTAGGATAGGGGGTCAAAATTGGAAAAAGTAGTTTTTTCCCGTGGTGCTTCACTCGCTAGAACTCTTACGGTTCATTTCCCTTCATTTGTAATAGATATCTCGACCTCATCCGTCTGGACTTCTGACGCGTACGCGACGAACACCCGTGTCGTTTCATAATGAATGATCCCACGCGTTCGCGCACACGTTCATCCTTCCCAACTTCTACGGAGTGACGAAGAGATGACGTTGATCCTGAAAATAAAAGCAATGAAACGTCTCTGTTACAATGAAACTTTTTTCAAGAATTTCGAAATTGTACCGACCTTACGTTAACTTTGATGAAACAAGAAGAGATTTGTCCGTTCAAAACAAGATCTTCCAAATTTAAGGCGACTGGATGTTGATGTTAGTTTCCTGTGACGTAGAAGGTGAAAAATGTAAGTGAAATAAGACTAAGTTCAATCTTAAGCGTGATTTTAAGTGCGCCTCTTTTTAGGGTAGAATGAAACTAAGATAGTAAAAAATGTGAGAGGTGGCAATAAACGAGATATTTAGCAATAATATGGGGGTAAAAACATGTCCATTTTAGTGATATTTTGGAAAAGGTGGAAATTCATCAGTTGATAGAAACAGGCGCATATTTAACCGCTCCTATTATTTTCTTGCTAAGCCTAGATTGAAAATTTTAATTTAAGCGCGCGACACGCGAAGTCTCGCGCGTGAACCAAGCTCTTATGGAAATACTGCATATTTTGAACGGACTCACCGTAACATTAAGATGAGATGTTGATGTTGGTTTGTCCGGCGTCAGCTGCGTAGTTATGGTTGATTACTTGTACTGGTGCATAGACTTGGGTAATGTTTGTCTCCAGGTGCAGTTTCTCGATCAATTGATTTAGTCTTTCGATCTCCCTGTCCCGATCGCCCACTAATCCGACCAGTTTTTCATTGCGATCACTCAGCTCCGTGTTGCGATTGGTCAGTTCTTCGACCCTGTTCTCGAGTTGTCGAATGATGGCCTTCAGACAAGCTATTTCGGCGTCCCTCTCGGAGATTTTCGTTTCCAGGCGATTTCTCAATTCCTTTATTTCGGCCACCTTTTTCCGATCGTAGCTGTCTTTTTCGGCCAATAGAGACGCGATGAGTAGGTTCCTCTTACTTAAGGACTCTGTCAGTTCGACCGTAACTTGTTCTTGGATCTTGATGTCGTTGCTCGAGGAGCCCGCGGTGTTACTTTCCGACGTCAGAGCTCTGTTCAGTCGGATCGTTAGATCCAATCGTTCTTGCTTCAATTGGTCAATCTTTGCCGCCTTCTCCCTGTCCGACTCCTCTTTCTCACTCTTGACCCTTGACAGTTGGCCTTCCAGTTTGGTCACTTGTTTGTTCAAGCTCGATACACTCGCTCGAAGTTTCCAAATCTCTTGCTCCCGTTCTTTCTCACTTGACTTTTCTGTTTCACCGGATCTCGATTCCGCCGCCTCGCTCTTCGCTCCTTCGTTCGTAATTTCTCTTTCTTTCGCCTTCCTTTTTTCGTGATCATCAAACAATTTTCCTATTTCTTTTCTAATGGAATCTTTCGCGTAGGACAGAGCGTTGCGGCCATAATTGTTAGTCAAGTGAATGTCGGCGCCGTTTTTCAGCAAAAGTCTGACAACATCCAAGTGACCATTCTGGGAAGCGATGAACAAGGATGTGGCACCATCTTTATCGGCCTGATTGACTTGCGCCCCATTTTGGATCAAGTAAGTGACGACATCAAAGTGACCATTCTGGGAAGCGACGTACAAGGGTGTGAAGCCATCTTTATTGGCCTGATTGACTTGCCCCCCCTTTTCGATCAAGTGAGTGACGAAATTCAAGTGACCATTATAGGAAGCGTTTAACAAGGGTGTGGCGCCATCTTTCCCTGCCTGATTGACTTCCGCCCCATTTTGGATCAAGTGAGTGACGATATTCAAGTGACCATAATAGGAAGCGACGTACAAGGGTGTGGCGCCATCTTTATCGGCCTGATTGACTTGCGCCCCATTTTGGATCAGGTGAGTGACGACATCCATGTGACCATTCTGGGAAGCGATGTACAAGGGTGTGTAGCCATTATTATTGGCCTGATTGACTTGCGCCCCATTTTGGATCAAGTGAGTGACGACATTCAAGTGACCATTCTGGGAAACGATGTACAAGGGTGTGGCGCCATCTTTAACGGCCTGATTAACTTGCGCCCCATTTTGGATCAAGTGAGTGATGACATCCAAGTGATCTTTCTGGGAAGCGATGTACAAAGGTGTGGCGCCATCTTTATCGGCCTGATTGACTTGCGCCCCATTTTGGATCAAGTGATTGACGACATTCAATTGACCATTTTGGGAAGCGACGTACAAGGGTGTGAAGATATCTATATGGGCCCGATTGACTTGCGCCCTCTTTTCGATCAAGTGAGTGACGACATTCAAGTGACCATTATAGGAAGCGATTAACAAGGGTGTGGCCCCATCTTTCTCTGCCTGATTGACTTCCGCACCCTTTTGAATCAAGTGAGTTACGACCTTCAATTTGCCTTTCCTGGATGCCCAGTATAAGGGTGTTCTGCCTTCATTGTCGATGGCTTCAATTCGAGCTCCCTTTTCAAGAAGTAGTTTGACAATTTCAACATGTCCATTTAGGGCAGCGACGTGTAACGCCGTGAAATTATTTTCCTCCTCCTTCTTGTCTGGGTCTTCCCCTCTCGCCAATAATGTCTTTACTCTATTTATGTCACCATGCCGCGAAGCTTCGTGTAAGTTCCTGAGCCCCTCCATCAGTTTCCAAGGGTTTATTTCCTAAGAAAGTTCTTTTTAAGCTGTTTGCTCATAGCAACAGCTTTATACGGCGACCCCTGGAAGCAGGCTGGCTTGCTGGCAGGCAGGCAGGCAGGCAAGCAGGCAGGCAGGCAGGCTGGCTGGCTGTTTCGCGTTCGCGTTCATTTTCGTAAATTTAAATTACGCGGCAGAGTTTGCCGGAATTTCATTATCCACCGCACTAGCGACATCTATACTAAATTCGATCATATTTTCGACGAGAAAATGCGGTCTCTCGGAGGTATCGGGTTTCGAACTGAGGTCTACGGTGTGGGATGCGGAGACTCAACGTCTGAGCCACTACGGTTGATGTTAAGCTATCGATATTTTTCCTATACTTTTCCACGCCTTTGCTTATTGGTATCCCTAATTTGGGGTTTTGTTAAAGACAATATCACACTGCAAACAGCGTTAATATGCCTTGGGGCATATCTTGTTTCATCTCGAGAGGGCGATTGTGGACCTTAATTTTAAGGACGGCTGATTGGTGACTGCGTAATTCGGGACATTGTTCCTCGCAACACATTTTGCACGGAAAAGTATACTATTGACCGGTGACGTTTGGGACAGGGAAGTCACTCGGATCCGGTTAGTGTTCGGGAGCATCATTTTGTTTCTCGTTGTCGGTTGACGCTCATCTCATTTCACCGCGTTCACATTTCGAGCCTAAAAACATTCAAGAAACTTCGTTAAAACCAAACATTGAATAGTTCTAGTATATTTCATCTAAAATTGGTCAATTGATAGAGATCGCGTTCTAAACTGCACTCACTTGGTCTGAAATGGCCCATTAGGCTTGGTACTTTCACGGGCGTGTCGGTGTTCTTAAGGGGAAAATGTCGCTACTTGCTAGTGACCTCGAATTCTTGTTTTCCCAACTCGAGAAACGATCATCCGCTGTAAGACAGATGAATCAATGAGTTGCAACCTTTTACATCCGCAATTACTCGTTTCGACGTAGTTTGCCCGAACTGAAATTCTCTCCGTCGTGAAATTACCTGGAAAATGTCTTTGTTGGAGTTTAGAGAGGCCGAAGGCTCCGTTGTTTCATGGTGCACGTATAAGAGATGGCCGCAGGTTATTGAAATCCTGGAATATACATTGAGTTTTGTAATTGACCGCCAAAAAATGGCTCGAAATTAAAAATATTTTAGCCAGGGAAGGCAATTTGATTTCAGTGGAAAACAAAAATTGTGCGATAAATTCGAGTAAATTTGTGTTTAAAAGATAAATGTTGAAATGAAGAGTTGACTTGTTTATAACTCCATAATATTCTTTAGAATTATCCCTATTGCCAACTAGCTTTTGGACTAAAGAATAATTAGGGAAAATTAATTGAAGGAATCATTTGGGGAATCTGGGAATTTATTGCTAACCCTGATTAAGTTGTTTCCGAACTAAACCTCTCCATGATAATGTTCTAACTTTTCAATTTCGTTGTCGTCGATTGAGATTTAAGATAAGAAGATTATTTGAAAATGAACTTCAGCATTTCGATGTCCGTCTCTCGATTGGTGCACTTTGAATGAGTTTGGGCGCCTTCGTTGACCCTGCCAACGAGGTACGACCACCTGCGATTAGAAAAAGATCAAAGCTGTATAAATAATAATACAAAACCATATTTCAAGAAAGAACTTTAGAATTTGATGAAGTTACCTCGAAAGACTTCGTTTCTTTTTGGGAGATACGAGGGGCGTTTCACTCCGCCGTTCCGTGGATCGGACCACCGACTCTATGCTTCTTTTCGACGTTCCCGATTGACGAGTGTTACTACCCCATCAACCAGCTTCCAAATCCTGCAAATTTTCAATTTATCCGCTTTAGTCAAGGAATCAGCACCAATAGTCCTGGTCCATTTTGAAGCATCACCGCCCCTACGGCGGTTGCTCAAACCAAGCGCCATTTTCGGATTCGCAATGCTACCAGACACTTTTCCCTAGCATTTTTTAGAGTACTGATTGTTGTCGGCTACTATTCATTCCGTTTTAGACACAGAACATCCGTAAAGGTTAATTTTTGATTATGCCAAACTTCAATTGGCTTAATTTCAAAACTATTTAACTAAATTGGAAACTTCAATTTGAAAACGTGGATGAAAGTATATTAAAACTTTAAAGAATTTTATAATTGTGCCATGGATTAACTAACGCTAAGGGATTGTTCGTTACCCCTAAAATATGAAGTATACATGTTCCAAACGCCCCCTAGCAGCAGCTACTATCCCTAACAGGAAGTTATAAGAAAATTGGGCCAAATATCACGTGTCCTATGACATCAAAACTAAAATCCCTTCTAAATTGGGCGCCGCCATCTTCAAAATCCACAAAAACCATATTTTTTGCCCAGAGATGGCGCTATATCTACATCCGTTTTGGTTCAATAAATTGGGGGAATGAAGAGGGGAATCAAGGAATAATAAGAACCATGTAGTTGGCGATAGCATTACATGAAAAACACGGTTAGTGAACAATCCCTAGCGTTAGTTAATCCATGATTGTGCCCTCTAGTTCTCTCAATTATGAAGCGGACGATAATCAGTTACCAGAACCACGGTCCACCCTCTCACGGACGTGATCGAGTTAGCCAGGTTAAAAGAAAATCCCTCACTCCATAAATGGCGGCCAATTTACATTTTTCCCGCCGAATTACTGAGATCTCTGCGGCGCTCAAATGAACCAAAACCATTCAATACTCGAATGTAGCTTGGGATAGAGAAGCGAGTGCTTCGTGAGTATAACACTAGTTTTATTTTGTGAACAAAGCCGACATAACATGATTACATCAATGAGATAGAATATATGAATTAAACCTAGAGTCACAATGTGGGATCTCGAGATCGACGTTTCGTGATACACTTTTTGTCGAGCATAAATCTTTATCAAATACGGATGGCGCCACCTATTAATTATTCGATGAACTCTTTTTTTATTACCGTCTGCTGCGATAATCTGTGTAAAAAACTGTCAAGATAGTTTTTTTAAACGTGTTAAATAAAATACGCAAGTTACATAGCAAAAAGTCTAGTCCTTTTTAATCTAATAAATAGAATGGAAATCATAACGATGTTTCTGATTGCAAAGAAGCAATAAGTAAAAGTTGTAATTAGTTCCGCTAGAGGCTCAGAGATGGTGCTGTCATGTTTTGATAAACGTCCTTGATATAAACAATGTGTTGCGCGGTAAGCCGATTTGAATTGTATCTCTAGGTTTGATACATATGTTCTATCTCATTGGATTACATGAGTTTCTAAGTCGTCATAATTTCAGTCAAAAAGCTGGAAGTAGACTCAATGTATTTTCATAATATAAGAAGTGTGTGTGGCCCGAAGTAGTCTCTTATAGACCTCGAAATAATTATTGGTTGATTGTCTCTATATCGGACTTTAAAGGGCGGGCCTGATTTTAAATGCACTTTTCAAGTAAAATTTAAAAGCAAGTGACTAGGCGGTCCCTTTCTATTTAAAGTAAGGCAAGTTTCGTTAAAATCGGTTATCATTTCACCGAGATTCGATTTTTTTGAAATTATCTAAAACTGGGGTCCACCCACTAATCGATTGTGATAATCGCAATGCGCGGAAACGATTTCTTTTCAATTCCTCGTCAAAATGACGTAGGAGGTTGGTTTACGCGCAAGAGCTCACCCCTCGCGCGCTTCAATTCAAAGTTTCAAACTAGGCTTGGCAACGAATTTAAGCCTTAGATTTGGCTTAAACCCAAGGATTATTTCTCGTAAACTTTTCACTTATCTAATGCATCATATACTAAGTACAAAGTAATAAACGTATTTAAAATGTTATGATTTAATTGTGAAAAACTTTACGGTTTAGCTCGCACATTAAAATACCGTTTTTCCAATAAATATAATTTCTTGGATGTTAATTATATGATAATTAATTACATTTAAGTCGCAGAAACTATTTTAATCAATATTTTCATGAGCATAAAAACCCGGGCACCCGTTCCTTCTTCCTAGCCACCAAATACCATAAAATATCTAAACATATAACATAACCCAAACCTAACCTAACCTAGCCTAACCTATAATATGAAGGGTAAAATATAGACATAAATCATGGAAAATGTATATTTTAAATAATTTCCGCGCGCGGCTTAATTTTAACCAATTATCCTATAATTAACCTTGAATAAATGATAATAATTGAAAAAAACTGTATTTTGAATGCCCTAAAAGCTAAAGTGGTAAAGTTTAACCTTTAATTGAGAATTGCCCATGGAACAGAAACTATCAAATTCCATTTTCAATCACCATATGCCACCAATTTCCCACGTTACTTTCCTCACGAAAGTTACCTAGATCTTCTACAACAATAGTCCTACAGTATGCTGAATTTTACTCCTATAAAACCTCATTATTTTCTCATCTGAAATTCGGAGCTGGCCTGTTTCCGCGCAGTTCTATTTGTGACATTTTAAAAAACAATAGCCCCTTCCCGCACAATTTGCAAAACTCATTTCAACACAGTTCGCAAGTAAAACATTTTTATTTTCATGTTGATTATATTTTAAACCCTGGAACTAGCGCTGCTGGGCCATTGGACTAAATACAGCCAATATGTGAGGTTTATGATCCTAAAATGTTCTATGCTATTTAACGATGCATTTTTTAATGCCGTTTTAAAAACGGAATTAAAAAAATGCATCTTTTAGTTTTATTATTTAACATAAAAACACTTGTTTTAATGCTTTCGTCTATCAATACCCTTTTCTATATCGATGGTGATATTGCAATGGTCCCTTCACAAGTTTAGTAAATAGCAAGCCTCTATTGCAGAATAGCCTAACCCGACCCAAACCAAAGCTAAGCCAGGGTTCGTACACGACCTGAAAAACCCGGAAAAGTCAGGGAAATAGGAAATGTACCTAAAAAGCCAGGGAAAAGTCAGGGAAAAATGTAATGGAGGGAAATTTAAAGTCCGAATAAGGGTGACCAGAAAATGTGTTGTCTGAGATTTGAGCAGAGCCCGAAATTGGCGGAACTCGCTCCGGGTATTTAGTATTTCCTTAGATAAAGTTAAATTGAAACGAAATAGTTGGCTAATTTTTATAACAATAACAACTCGGGCGAAAATGATTCGAGTGAATTTAGATTGGTTTTCATATATTCACGCTATTGCAAATGGTCAGGGAAATTTGTGGAATTTAATCAGGGAAAACCCGGAAAAGTCAGGGAGTTTCATTCCCAAAATTTTGTACGAACCCTGTAACCCTAAATCTTTGCAAAAATGGGTTATGGTAAAAAAGGCTGAACTAAAATTTCTATGTAAAAACCGTGCGCGAGTGGGCCAAAAAATTTGTGAGGAAAATTACGGAAATTGGCATTCTCGCGTAATTCAATAAAACAGAAACGAAACCAATGTTCCATTTTTCCTAAACTCGAGATTCTATAACAACTCTTTATTATTTGATCTGAAGTTCTACTAGAAATGTGAAATTACCGTAATTTTTAAAAATGGTAATTTACCGGGTAAACTACCGAAAAATTACTGTTATATTACAGATTAAAACTTTGAAATTACCGTAAAATTTCCGTAATTTATGGTATTTTATGTTTTAACATGCTTATTACCGCGGTAAATTACTACTCTAAAATTACGGTAAGATATAAATCTGTAATTTACGCGGTATTTGGTAAATTACCGGTAATTTACGGACGGTAAATTACCGACTCACATCTCTAAGTTCTACAAAACAAATATCCCATTTTTCACGTACAAAAGGAATTTTTTGCGATTCGCGCAATTTACTTAAGAACTCTAAACTGCATCACTTACCATTTTGATGTCTCTGGTGTGTTGGACCTGGTTCCTATTCGCACATTGACGAGCACCGTTTTGACGCTCGCCTCTCCCCGAGCAACGCTTTTTAAACGTCGAAATTGCGACACACCATTGTAATATCCAACGAAACCAAGGTGACCCCTTTTATCTACCTCAAGTGTTTCATGGATCACGTGATGTTTGTTAGATTAAGTCACGCCATTTCTATCTCGAATCCGCATAATTTGACCTGAATTGAACTAATCTTTTAGTAATAAATCTACCTTGATAAGTTCTTTTTATCGGAGATTAGAGAAGCGACTGACTCCATTGTTTGTCGCGGTAAGATCACACTTGGAACTGATCGTTTTGAAATCTCCCTTCGAAGCATTGGCGACAGTCTCCTCATGGGTTTCAATCGAGGGGCCCGTCATTACTCATGAGTGCGTACGAGATTTGAAATCTTTCTCGATTTTGATGATTTCAAAGATTTAAGAATCATTTGACTGATTTGCTGATTTGGAGCCAATTTGAATGATTTCGGAGTGATTTTCACGATTTTACGATGATTTCGATTCGATTTATGTGATTTGAAGGATTTGGAAATGATTTGAATGACTGGTGACTTAACGAGGATTTGAATGATTTGGTGCGATTTGCATGATTTTGTAGTGATTTGAATGATTTGGTGCGATTTCAATGACTTGGTAGTGATTCGAATGATTTGCTAGTGATTCGAATGATTTGCTAGTGATTCGAATGATTTGCTAGTGATTCGAATGATTTGCTAGTGATAAGAATGATATGACTGATTTACGAATGATTTCACTGATTTGAATGATTTACTAGCGATTTCACTGATTTGTGCAGCGATTTGAAGGATTTGATTGATTTCATAGTGATTTTAGTGATTTTCTAGATTTGAAAAGTGATTTACGTGATTTGAATGATTTAAAAAACCAGGTGTTCGAGATTTGAAGGAGCGACGGCCCCCTCGCGTCCCAAATGTCAGTGTTATCATTCGAAACCCTTCCCAAAGTGAAGAGTGTCATTCTTCCCAGGAATTAACCAGATACGAAGTATTTTTGAGTTTAATTCTGCTTATCAATTTTGAAGATAAGACAGGTAGTCAACGAAAATAACAAACCACTTGAAAGACGCGTACCTTTTACATAAGCTTAGCCAGGATATGAAGAGTCTCCCGCCCCCCTCCATTTGGCACGTTTAAGTTAATGCCAATTAAAAGGAGGGTGAAGTAAAAAATCAAGTGATTTTTTATCGATTTTTCAACTGCATATTCAAACATTCACAAGTACCAGCTCCGAATGATTTTAAAATTACAATTAGATTCAGGTTTTAAGGATAATTTTAAATAAGCCCCTCTGACCAATCGCGTAACGCCTTGCCTTCCTGTTATCAAAATTCTCGTGGCACGAAAATAAGTGATGAAATTATAACTTTGAAAATTTAAAGTTTTAAATTCATCCCAATGCAGTTCATTTTCCTTGCTATATATGGCACTGGAATATCTGGCCATTCCTTTAAAGATGACGTTGCATTACTCTGAATAAGACAGAAATTTCGTTACGGTTGATTCAGTCGAACGGACCAAGAAGTGATATCTAGTTTATTAGGGAGAAGGTATAAATTCGCCTCCAGATTTCCAGCTTTATCTCCAGTCCTAACATACTAACATAGCTTGTCCGGAGTTAGTCCCCGCTGCTTCTAAATTACAACCAGCATCTCATTGGTTCTTGAGAACTCATGTCAGCGCGACGACGAAAATTACAGTCATATTTTCCGACTGAGGAGAGGTTGCGAAATAGCCCGGAGCCTCTTTTTACGTCCCCCCCTTGTATTTTGAAAGGGGGACTGGGACTATGGCGCCTGGCGAATACAAAGGCATCTTATACCTTCTCTGTCGCACTCGTTTGGCTAACCCACCCTCTCGCACTCGTTTAGCTAACCCACTCTCTCGCACTCGTTTAGCTAACCCACTCTCTCGCACTCGTTTAGCTAACCCACCCTCTCGCACTCGTTTAGCTAACCCACCCTGTCGCACTCGTTTAGCTAACCCACCCTGTCGCACTCGTTTAGCTAACCCACCCTGTCGCACTCGTTTAGCTAACCCACCCTGTCGCACTCGTTTAGCTAACCCACCCTGTCGCACTCGTTTAGCGAACCCACCCTCTCGCACTCGTTTAGCTAACCACTCTAAGCCACTCTAAACCACTCTAAGCCACTCTTAACCACTCTAAGCCATTCTAAACCACTCTAAGCCACTCTAAGCCACTCTAAACCACTCTAAGTCACTCTAAACCACTCTAAACCACTCTAGCCACTCTAGCCACTCTAAACCACTCTAGCCACTCTAAGCCACTCTAAGCCACTCTAAACCACTCTAAACCACTCTAAACTACTCTAAGCCATTCTAAGCCACTCTAAGCCACTCTAAACCACCCTAAATTACTCTAAGCCACTCTAAACCACTCTTAACCACTCTAAACCACTCTATGCCACTCTAAGCCACTCTAAGCCACTCTAAACCACTCTAAGCCACTCTAAACCACTCTAAACCACTCTAAGCCACTCTAAGCCTCTCTAAGCCACTCTAAACCACTCTAAACCACTCTAGCCACTCTAAACCACTCTAGCCACTCTAAACCACTCTAAACCACTCTAAGGCACTCTAAACCATTCTTAGCCACTCTAAGCCGCTCTAAACGACTCTAAGCCACTCTAAACCAGTCTAAGCCACTCTAAACCAGTCTAAGCCACTCTAAACCACTCTAGCCACTCTAAACCACTCTAAGCCACTCTAAAGCACTCTAAAGCACTCTAAACCACTCTAAGCCACTCTAAGCCACTCTAAACCACTCTAAACCACTCTAAACCACTCTAAACCACTCTAAGCCACTCTAAATTCGCTACGTTCAACGTTCTTCTTGGTTCAACCCAAAGTTGACTTTATTTATTTACATCGCTTTCTAACTAAAAACATACACGAAATTTCTTGTCTTTTCAGAGCTCTTATCTTTCACGAAACCGCACAGACAACTCCTTTTGATCGTAAACCGGCATTTAAAGTCAAAGAGCTGTTGTATCAGCCATTGAAAACCGACACTTGGCGTCCACTTGGCATGGAAATAATTTGGAAAGCATACATGCCATTCTTTATAGGAATTCCTGTCGCGACAGTCGTCCTCCTATTAGAAATGGGTCAGGGATGTCGGAATGAAAGGACCGGACGGCGTGGAGTTCATAACAGGTGGACGTAAAAAAAGCTTGTTGATGAAAAGAATCTCGAATAACGGTCAGAACTTTATACACCTCGACAGCAATAACCCCCTTCAATCTTAAGCCTGGTTCACACCTGGCGAATTGAGGAGCGAATAGCCCGTCATGAACCGTTCGCTCGTCCGTTCGCCTAGCCTGACATAGTTTTGGCCATTCGCTCACCCCGTTCGCCCGGAATAGTTTCCAAACAATTTTTTCGAGCGAATAGGCCAGCTTTGCCCGTTTAAAATGTGGGTGGCTAGGAGGCCTTTTTATTCGCTGCTCAGCTCTTGTCTATTATCGCCCAAAAATCTATTTTCAAGCCACGAAAGAAGATTTTTTCTTCTTCTTCTTCCATCCAAATATACTTGGCCTTTGAAACAAATGTTGAAATTGATGATTCTAGACCTTCGAAAAGTCAAGGAAATGAATCGGAAACTAACAAGAGACTTCCGAAAAGAAAAAAACAAGAGAAAATCGACTCACTCACAGAAAAGAGAACAGAGTTTTTAAACGCAGCAGTAGGAGTGCTAAATGAAAAAGAAACAGCGAATTCTGTGTTTGGAAAACACGTTGCCTTCTCGATGGAATCCATGGATCCCAAATCAAGAGAATACTTCAAATTAGAAGTGCAAAAACTATTTTTGGAACATAATTATCCAACGAACAAAGGTGATAGAAACATTAATGACCATAGTGCTAGAGCTGGCAACTGTAATGTATCGTTAACAAGAGAATAGCCGAATTCACTCGCGCTGCCAAATGCGCCAACCGGTTCTTCACAGTGTGACAATACTCGGCAAAGTAAAAGTCTCTCACATGATAAAGAAACCCTTCCAAGGAGGCACCAATCAAATGCGTTACATATGGACCAACCAAACGACCTAGTGTCATCATCAAAGCAGTCTAAAAGATTTACACCTTACTCCTGTTTCAACCCAGTACAACCCAGTCGATCCCCAAATCCCTCTTCAGGCAACCAAGTAAACACCATTCGCTCAAGTTATCCATCATTCAACCAGCAGCAACGTAACACCCCTTCCCTTATCAATCTCAACCCAACCAAATAAATACCATTCCGTCACCTTACCTATCTTCATGTAACCAGCAGCAACGTAACGGCCCTTCCCCATATCCATGTGAGCCAAATCAAGGACACGACATTCAATCTCCCTACACTCCTTTGCCCAATGAAGGAAGAGCTAGTCCATTACTTGTTACAACTCACGATTCATTGGAACCTTTAAACAAGCCTAACGATGTAATAAGTTCAAAGTCAACGAGAAAACATATGACACCCAAAAAATGTAACCAAACTGAGATCATGCAACAACGAAATACCAGAATTTCACAAAACGCCTACTTCAGGAAATCTAATTGAATTTCAAGATCCTACTCTTTTTCCTTCAAGTACTCACGAATACATGTCAATGGAAGATTGTTTAGTTTTACCTACAAACGGAAATGAAAACAATTCTCTCTCCTTCTTGTTTTCTACTAATCCTGATTTAGTCCGAAAAATGTAATTGCTATGTTAAAGCATTATAATACCATAATATTAAGCAACAAAATTTTCTTTATTATCATTTAGCGCAATGTTTGTATAATTTTTGCTTCAAAATATACCAAAAATAAAAACTAAATGTGACGAAAACCATTTTAAAATTGAATTGCTTGCTAGTTTCTTAATCATAAATTTTTTTCCACTGAAAGGCAACTTGACCAACTCTGTTAAAGTATTCTTTAAATTCGTCTCTAATGTTTTTTTCCGTAGTCATTAGCTCGCAGGTTTCTCAATCCCTGAGACCTCGGTTCTGATCTCCATGCTCCTCCGATTACTTAACAGTTTCTGAATTCTCTTGGTCGACAAAGTCAGATGGAATGTAAAGACTCTTTGATTTTGAGACTATAAAATTGTGTAGGGCATAGCAGGCCAGAGTTACGGAAGAAACCTTTCTATAATGAAGTGGAATCGCGGACTTAAGAATTAGCCATCTATTGACAACAATACCAAAAAACGTTCTCCACAATTATTCTGGCTCTTTATAACCTGGAAAGTTTTTAAAGGTTACCTCATTAATATAACTTGCAGTCGCTGCACATTTGATTGATAGGCGAGTACAGTTAACAAAAGTTAATTACCTGTAATTAAATATTCTTTTTGAGTCATACAGTGAATTTGGGATTATGGCTTCATACGGTATTTTTTCAGTGCGAAAGCTTCATCCGCAACGATTACATATGGTAGTTAAGTGTTGGTTTTTGGAAGAGGTTCATCTTCTGGAATATTCAAGCTTCCATTTTCGAGCACTTCTTTGAAATTCTTTTGGTTCCAAACACCACCATCACTTACTCTACCGTTTGTTTCAACGTCTATGTAATTGAAGCGATAATTGGCATCAGCCAAGGCCATTAAAACAATGCTTTTGGTTCCTTTGTAGTTTTGAAAATAGGAACCAGTGGCTCTTGGTGCGGTGAAAACTATATACTTGCCATCCAATGCCCCTATGCAATTGGGGAAATTCCATCTCTTCTCAAACATTTCAGCAATTTTGTTTCATTCCTCTTTCGCGGCGGGTACTTTCAAATATTCTTGCTTCAAAGCGTTGTAAATAGCCTCACAAGTTTCCGGAATGATATTAGAAATTCTAATACGTCCAATGCGAAATTGGAACGAAAAAGAGATCATGGATTCACCTATGAAGTCAAGTTTTAGTTAGAAACGAAATTAAGACAAAGGTTTTAAAACACGTTTATAAGAATGCTTAAAAAAAGATCAAGACGTTCAGCTGGTGGAATGCTTTCTCTCAAATTGTCATTCTTTTGAATATTTGGACCCACCATTTGTAATAAACTTTCAAATGTGGTAGGAGTCATTCTCAACCACTTCTTATAATTGGCTCTATCATTTACTCTTGGTTCCCGCAATAGGTTATTATTCATAGTTCTTTGTTCACGACGTTTAATCCAATCTCTAACCCTTACAGTCCTTTTAATTTTTTTCTTCAATGGTGGATTAAGCTCATCGTCGAGCTCCAAAAATGCTACTCCTAATGCAAGAACCTTCCTCTTTCTATCATCCATTTCAAATAATGAAGAAAAAGACAAACCAGCCCAGCTTTCAGATTTTCCCGCCAATATAGCACCCCCTACAGCTTAATTTTGGAGAGTTCGCTCCTCAATTCGCCAGGTGTGAACCAGACTTTTAGAGTCTTTATAAATCATCTTATGGCCAAAATTTAAATTTAAAACTCTGCAAATCTTTTTAGGCTACAAACTAAAAACTTTACAAGAAATAATGGCCTTTCTAAAAACTAATCGTAATTCCTCTCTAACTATACATATCACAACCTCGCCAAAACATTTCTTCGGGACAGAAATATTTTGTTGAAGTGGTCACCCGGTCATATACGGAAACTCGTTATTTTTGTTTGGTTTAGTTAAGATCCGTATACATAGTTTTCACTAAAGGAGCTGCTTGCTGTTCCCCCAGTGTTGGTGAGTCAAGAGATTGCATAGAGAAAATCTATCAGTTAAGGTTGAATCAGTACTCCACCAACTTGACTCACAATGGGCCTGACCCCACTTCGTTGACGTTTATGCTGGGAGGGTGTAGAAACTAAACCCTTTAGAGAAAAATGTACAGTGCTCTGTACATTTTCAGTAAATGAGAACTCATTCCGACTAGTTTTATGGAAACTCTAAAATCTGATAACATTATCTTTTTTTATTTAATTCACTTTAAAACCTGTTGTAATTATCTAAAAACCTATCATAGCTATGCCCATACACTTTCATGATTTAATTTATGAAATTCAAACCTTCCCCAAATAGTTGAATATAGGCCGACCGTTCATGAGTAACATGAGTATTTTATTAACTGCCAATTCCACAAAATTTTAACAAGATATTATTTATGATCGAATTTTTCCCAAACAGTTAGTTTAGGATTATAATATTAGCATCAAATATATTGTCTCAAGCATGAACACATACCAAAAAATTTCAATTTTGCGTATATTTTAGAAATTACAATAATATATTCATAAGTGTTCATTCACAGGGGGTTTAATCGTTCTCTTGTAAATACTATTTAAAAATATATTGTTATTTATAAAATACTGCAAATATTTAAAGCATTTCAAACTTTAGTAGGAATGTAATAATATTACAAAAACTTTATTTCAAAATTAAAATCAGCTACTAGACTAGAATTAACTAAAATATTCATATTTATAAAATATAGAACTAAAACTGAAAATTAAGATAGTACCTCGGAAAACTCCTAAAATATCACCGGAGGCAGTGCTAAGAAAATGAACACTAAACAATTTAAACTTCAACAAAAAAAAAATTAATAAAAAATCCTAGCCCTAGAAATCATTGTTATGAACTTTCACCTCTTTATAATATTTCTCCACCTTTTCGATGAGAAAAATATTATTCTAAACTGTTGTAATTTTAAAGCGTAATATGTAATCCTCAACTTCTATCTTATCGAGCCTTAAAGACCAAAAATCTTCTTCACCAAAAAAAACCAGCACACCATAGAAAATTTGTAAAAAAAAACCCCAATAAATATAGGTTGACTAATCTCCGAAAAGTGAGGTCTTTAAGAAGAGAGAAGTTGGAGGCAACCCAAAATAATTTAACAATAATATAACCATTGGTTAACTTGCTTCAACCCTAAAATATTGGCGGATTTTCGTTATTAATATTGGGGTGAACTATGGCACTCAAATAACACTTGAGAGTGGCTTAGCTATTCGAGGAAGACCAATTGCGTCTATAATCATGAATCTATCGTTTGCTATGCGACTCTGTAATATTTGAACATCATGGTTCACCCCAATCAATATTAACAATGAAAACCCGCCAATGATTAGTGTTGAACAGGGTCAACCAATGGTTATACTATTGTAAAATTATTTAGCATTAATTGTAACACACTCTACTTTAAAGCCATTAAAAATTATTATAACGTCTTTTGTGGAAATAATTCGACAATAACAAATGGTAGCCAACATTTTTGTTTGGTGTGCTGCATGTTTTCATGCATCCTATTTATACAGTATTTCATAATCACACTAAGATGTTTTTTGATTGAATAATTTATTTAAGTTTCCCTTTAATGTTTTAATATTTTAATTTCTTTCATAATCTATCGCCTTCTTACAGATATAGTTTCAACTTGTTTCTTATTTAACAGGTACGTAATTACATTTTTATATGGAGATAAGACCATTCCATTAATTACAAGCAGAGAAACCAATACACCGTCGCGCCAATGGGCAACGCCAGAAGGAGTTAGAGTTCACTATACTTTGGAGGATGATAGCGGATTAGCGGTGCCTCTGGTGGTGCTTCTTGGCGCAAGGTAGTTTTTGCTTCTCTGTTGGAACTAATGAAATGTTCTTTTGAAGTCAGTACTTTTGAAAATGGTAGTATACCTTTTCCAACCAAAAAATGTTTCTGCTCTTTCCATTCTTAGTGTCATGTACCGCGATTGAAGTAAATTTTTACTCTGCTTGGTACCTGGTTCGTTAAATTCACCGTTCTTTTTGCCAGGTGTCATGATATAGATGTAAATGTACACGTTTTTGTCAGCTAGAAGATACGTGCCTGAAATACATACGAGCCCATTGTTAATGTTATATCTGCTTTTTGGCTCTAAAAATGTTCAAAAACCAAAATATTACCTCTCCGAGTCAAGAGGAGGACTACTAATACAAACTTATTAACCTACATAAAGAATTATTTCTCTATTTTTGAAGTAAAAATTTACGAATTATTAAAGCTGTATTCCAAGCATAGCGAATATACAGTAAAGCAGACGACATTTTACATTTAAAGTGATACTTTCAATGTTTTCCGACTAGTACAAAATGAGATCAGTTTTAGGTAAAAAATGTGCCTTAAATTTTGTGTGCCTGAAAAAAAATCGAATTAAAACGTTTAAAATTAAAAGTACGTTAGATAATTTGAAATTCGAACCAGCCGCGAAATACCGTCCAACTTGTTTTCCGCGTAGCGACGTTGCTAATGGGATTATGGGACTTTGATTCATTGGTTGTTTGGAAATTGGGGAATGAAGGGAGCTCTAGATCACTGAATAGTACCTTTTCACCTTCACTGGCCTACTGGGAAGCGGCGCGTATTTGAAAAGACATTTGTAAACATAATTTTGATTTTTCATGTTTATTACCCTTTGTTCTTTTAACTCTTGGTTACGTTGTAGAGTAAGGATGATCGCGATTTGTCAAAATTGTTACTGGTAATGGCCAAAACCCCACATTTTTATGCTATTTTGACAAAGGCTTACGGTCCATGTATAATAATGGTGTGTCTTTATTTTAGCCTAATGGCCCTAATCTAAGCTTTAACATATTTTTTTTGGTAATTAAATATAGTAAAGCTATTACGTTGAACACCAAAATTACAGTGAAACTATTTGCCTTCCTTTATAACTTTCAAAGCATCTATAGGGATAGGGCGTCACGCCAAGCTTTGAAACTGTTCAGTTCAGTTAGAACTAGTCCTCCAAGTTTTATTTCTCTATTGAACTAAATGATCTATAAACGCAGCCATTTTGAGGGAGGGTTCCCATAGGCGTAGAGTTCTATAGGCCCGTGGGGCCCGAGCCCCCCTCCCCCAAAAATTTTAGAAGTGGCCACGGGCCCCTCCAAAAATTTGTCATCCATAATACCGAAATCATGAAGATAGTGACCTCATAAAAATAATTTTTGCGTTTAACTGACCGCAAAAAAACATTAAAACCACTACAGAGCAGTGTTTTCCGAACAGAATAGTTTTTTTTGTTCTGTAAAATATAAACAAGTCGACCCAAGGGCTGGGCCATAATAGTAGCCACATCGTTATCTACTTAATTATTCTTACTTCAATAAAGTCTCTTATGTTATAATTGAAATAGTGCGACATAAACAGAAAACTTGAAATTTACTTATGTTATAATTGTAAAAACCCGGTTCCGAGAAGCTTTTGCTTTTAAAATTCCCCACGATTTCTTTGAATGTTGAAATAGGGGAGTGGGATTGAAAGCGTGAAATACTTGTCGACGGGTGATAGGAATTTAAAAGAGAGTATTAAACTTTCCATTTTAAGGCTATATCATAATCCTCTCTCTCTCGCTTGAAACATAGAGCAAATGTGAAACAAACAATGCTTAACCTTACTAGTACAATTTAATGCAATGCTTAATCATCTCATATTAACTCTTACTTCAATGACGAACGAAATATATCACCTCACCACAATCCTCTCCCATCAGCTCCCATTGACTCTCCCTTCAATGAGGAAAGAAAAATATTATACTGCCAAAGGCAGTACAGAGATACTCCTACAATGCCACCGCCAACAGGGCAGGTCATACGATGTGGCTAAAAAGTGTAGTTTCTAAGAGATTTTTTTCCATTTCGTTGAAAAAGTGGGTTGACCGGTCAAGGCAGCAGCGGCTGGCAGCCCATCCTAACCAGACTGGCTGGTTTTCCTGGTTTTCACGTCAAATAAATTTAGATATTACAACAATTTCGTTGACCGTTGACACAAATAATGGAAGGAATGAGGGATGGGATTGAAAAGTGCAACTGGTCTTCTGAAAATAACCCGTTTTTAGCATGCTCTAGTCTCGTATAGGTATGCTCCCAATTAACCCAAAACCATTTCTCCCAATTCTCACTTAACCCAAAAATATTTTGGTTCCCATTTAAACCAAACGCGTTTCTCCCAATTCCCAGTTAACCCAAACGATGATGTTGAAGAACACCGCTAATGGTAGAAAATGGCGAGTGCAAGGCTACGGCAGGTAGCGATGATCAGACTATTTTTTATGTGAAAAACCAGCATAACCATGGAGTTAATCATTTGGAAGTTGTGAAAAAAGGGGCCTACAGAAGTTGAAGAAAGAAGTCGCGGACAACCCATTGAAATCTGTTTTGGAGGTATAAACTGTTTATGCCTGTATTAGCATTATTATTAATCTCCATGATTCAACAGATTCACAGTGAAGTTCGGGCAGAGTCAATTAATGGAGTAGAGAATGAAGATTTAGTTCGTCAAGCTTTCCCTATTCATTATCAGTGCAAGTCATCTTTATATCGGAAACGTGCTGAAAATCATCCTAACAACCCATTAACTCGTAAAGCTATCGAACTCGTCGGTCAGTGGACAAGGACTATATCTGAGCATAGTTTTCTGTTATTCAACGAAGGCGACGAAGATAAGATACTCATTTTCGGAACTGATCGGATGGTTGGGAGAATCTGTTCTGCTCAACGCATATGCATGGATGGAACATTCAAAGCTTCACCAGCACTATTTTATCAACTCTTTACATTGCACTGTCTCGTTGAAAAAATATTACCTCAGCTATTTGTATTGCTACCAGATAAATCTAACGAAACTTATGATCGTATGTTTTGCTCCATTCAAACAATCACCGCAATCCGTGGTTTATCTTTCAGCCCTGCAGAATTCATGGTGGACTTTGAACAAGCTGTTGTAGCTTCCATTCAACGTATATTTCCTGTTGCACGAATTAGGGGATGTTTTTCCCACTTTGCGCAAGCAATCTGGCGAAGAGTTCAAGTTCGTGGTTTCGTCGACATTTTCAACAGCAATTCCGAGTTCGAGATGTCTATTCGAAGGATGATAGGACTGGCTATGGCTCCGCTACAGCAAATAGATGATCTTTGGTTGTACATGGAAGGGAAAGCCCCAGCAATTCCACAGTACAGAGTTATGGCCGATTATTTCGTTAATATATGGCTGGGAGAAAACACTTCTCGATATCAGAGATCAATGTGGTGCCATGGTGACAACGCGGATGCAAGAACGAACAATGATTGTGAAGGCACACATAACAAGTGGAACAAAGCATTGAAGGTCCCTCATCCCAACATCTATGAACTCATACAGTTTATGAAAAGAGAAGAGGTCCATCAAGAAATTGAAATAGATTCCATGAGCCGTCTTCACCCTGTTAGACCACCTCTAAAAAAGTTCCGCGATCTTGAGAACAAACGGAATATTCTAAGAGAACAATTGGACACCGGCGCTAAAACACACGAAGAGTTTTTGGAGGCAATAAAATTTGGTTTTAATTTAGAATAGTAAAATGTATAAGATACTTATTTTAATTTTGGGAGAAATAAATATTTGGGTTAAAAATCATTGGGAGAAATAATTTTGGGTAAACTGGGATTGGGATAAGTAGCGTTTGGGAGAACTATGTTGGGGGAAATGGGACTAAATCTGCAAGTTCTCTCCCCACTTGTAAAAAGGAGTTTTCCTCCGCGGTCTTACCCGGTTTCTCCTTTCCATCAAAACTTGCTGAGGTTAACGGTAATAGTTAGTATAGGGCGCTGTAGGTTAGCTGTAGCAGACCATGCTACCCAACATCCCTCTATGCATTGTAAAAGGGAACCATCGATAACAAAAGTCACAAGCTCAGAGTGGATATCCCTTCGTAGATAAAACTTAGATTTTTATGATGTTTATTTTTATTATTAATCTAGCGGGTTCTTTAATTGGTTATAATTATAATAATCATATATTTACGATAATTAACTTTTCAATTTAAATAATTACGTTTATTAAATTAGGATTAATTTTGAAAAAAAATCCCAATTTTATTTGTATTTCTCTTAAATTGATTGGATATAAATTCTTGCCAAAATCACTTAATGATTTAAATCAAAATGAAATGTTAATTTTTCAAATTTAAAACAAACGTATTGTGTATCTCTTGAAATTAATTCTGTGCGTAAACGAAAATACAAAATGTTCATTTAAATTTAAAAATTCTCGCAATAGTTTTGAAAATGTGAAATCAAAATGTTTTTCTCGTTAATTTTTTAATGTTAAATTGTTTTAACAACTTTCGATAAAACTAAATTTTATCTCCAATTCAAAAGATTGTGGTTTTTTTAAAAAAAATTGAGCAATTGGGAAAGAGAAAAGCATTTTCGTTTCCATTTGCAAGGATAATTTTGTCAAAAAATAAATAATTTGAATATGAATAACAAGTATAGCAAAGCAAATATTTCACTTTCGCTCCAAATTAAGTTTTTTTCTAATATGTTATACAAATTTTATGTGTTCATTAAAATAATTATAACAATTTCAATAACTACATGTTAATCCTATATAACTATTTCAGTTTAAATTAATGCGATTAATTACTTTAAATTACTTGATTTAATTAAATTGTAAGTAGGTGGCTCTTAAGTAAGTCACTTAAGGGTCAACTATTCTTCGGTGTAATTTTGTTCAAAAATAAAAGGTGTAATTTGAATACAAATCAACATTAAACGTTTCTTCTTTCGCCTTACTTTCTCTTATTTTTATTTGCCTTTAGTTGAAACCATTAAAGTGACAGTCGATGTTTTGCATGCTTAAACGTGATTGCTAGGTGACGAGCAAATTACAGAGGACCCTAAAACAACGCCTGAAAATGATAATTTTCATGAATTTTAACTTCTTTTACTTTTCAGCTTTTTTCTAGAAATGACATTGTTATTTATTTGAATGCCCGTAACAATAGCGTGTTTCTTTTCAGAAATATAATTTATTCCGAGAAATAATTAGCGCTGATATTGAAGATTTGCAGTTGGTAATTAGCGGTTACCAACAAAATAGAGAAAATATGGGACTCAACTTTCCGTTAAGCTGTTATGAAAAACGAGTCCACGTGGTCAGCAAGAGTCTAGACATCTCGAGACAACTACGCTGATGAGATTTATTTTTTCTTAATAAGCCTTTGTCATTGCGTCATCCAGGCCACGTGCCTTGTTTGTTTTTTGAAAATATTTTAAAGCAGTTTTTTACGACTGTTATTTTTATTTCAGTCCATATTTTTTATCGAAAAAATATTTTAATTCGTGTTATTAAATTCATTACAAAGTTCAAAGCCGTCGCGTACACTTTGTCATCCAGCCTTTGATTTTAACGTTACTTAATGTGATGCTCTCTCTCTAAATTTCTCGCTAAGGTCTTCGACCTACTTAAGTGCCATCGGAACATCGCTGGGAACTTCTTAAAACGCCTTTTTTACTGCTAGAAAGTTTCAAGTCTCATTTTCATTGCACCCAGAAAGAGGTTAGTTATGATCTAAGTTTTTAATTTTGCTCCATCTCTTGGAGACTCGGTACAAAAGCCAGGTCTCCAAGCTTCCCGCACTGCCTGCCTACCGATAAGTGCCTCACCATCAGTTAATTAATTTTTAAAATAGAGTAATTAAGTTAAAATGATAATTATGTGAATCATAAAATTGTAAGCGTGTTAGTACTTAAGTCAGCTACCTCAGTATACAACTGATTAGAAAGACGCAATGTCTTAATGATAATATTTTAGTACAAAAGTCAACCTCAAACATCGATATTGTTTTAACACCGACATCAGTTGTTCAAACCCCGAGACAATATTGGGCTACGTTGCTATTTTTTGGTAACTTCAAATCACCTAGACCCAACACGTTTCAGTTATTCTGGCAACCCAATGGTATTTAACGAATCCCTGGACATGTTTGGTAACTTGAATGACGAATAAACGAATGAAAACCACCTAGTAAAGAAATTCTCGTTACACCTTCTAAATTCGGAATAAATTCAAGGCACAGTTGTCAGCCCGTTTCGAGTAAGGGTCCATGGTGGTTATGTAAAAAAGGAAAACTAAGGTAACAGAGTTCTTCCGGCTCTGACCCTGACCAATCATATGCAAGTTTTATCTGTTGAGATCGTCCATTCTCAACCCTCGCTCTTCTTAAGCCTAACAATATAGAGCCAAATTCATGAAAACGCAATTTTTGCGTTTGACGCAAAATTTAATACAGTCAAAGGTAGCGCCCTAATCGCAACTTTTTTCACCTGACGCAACTTGGTATTCATGATAAAAAATCGACGCAAAATGCGTTAATCAGGTGTTCTTTTGTAACGCAACTTTTGCGCTTCGTTTTTATTGATCGCAAGTAGTAAAACGCGGGAAAATTACTTCAAAACGTGCGCGAATTTCAATTTCAAAAACAAAAATGGAGTTTCTGGAGTTAATCGTAGTTGCCGAACGAAGAGATCTGCGGCGTCAGAGAATTTTTAGGGATAGAACTAATGCGTTTGAGTTTCCCGAACATGTGTTTAGAGACTATTATAGGCTTCCAAGAAATAATGTTTTCGAGCTTTGCGATCTTTTAAGAGCATCCCACCAGAAGAAGCTCTTCACTGGCTGTTGAAACCCAGGCAAGTTATATGCGATAAATAAAATGCACGCTATTTATAGGCTATATGTAATGAATTTTAAATATTCGTTTAGGTTCTGATGGGATTGTCATTCATGGCAAGTGGTAGCCCTGGTGGTAGTTTTCAGGGTGTAGTTGGTCGAGATTTGCATTACAAAGTATCACAACCAACTGTATCGCGGGTTATTTCACGTTTCGGTACAATTGCATTATATCTATTTACATGAAATAACGGTCTTACCTGACTAATTAGAGCACGGGGAGTTTAAAAAAAATAGTTAAAAAAATATTCGTCCGCCGGAACTGGGCCAAAACTTCGTTTGAAAATTTGAAATCACCAAAAATTCGTATCCCTATAGCTCTAGCTAGGTTAGGTTTGATGGATTCTGTAACTAGTTGCCACCTTTTCCAAGATATCGGTTTTTGAATTTAGTGCCTTCACCAAATATTATGCCCCTATTTCTAAATATGAGTTTTAAAATTTTGTTCCTTCAGCCAAAATAATGCGCCTTTTCCAAATTATCGGCTATTAATTACGTTTTTTACAAGACTGAGTGCGGATTACAGTATACAGGAGTTACGGTAAAAACATGCAATTTTGAAATTTAACTATTTTATTTGAACTCCCCATGGTTTAATTAGTCAGATAAGACCGTTATTTCATGTAAATAGATATAGTGCAATCATACCATTGGCGACTTCATCCCAAGATTTAGAAATCTGCTTCGTCGAGTGAAATTTACCATTTGGAGTTATTTCTCCCTTTATTAACTCTGGACGACTCTTCAAACATGTTATTAATATATAATTCAATTTCTCTTTCCTTCCAATTTGCTTGCCTTTCTTTTAAAGAAACATCGACCAACGCCTTTCTCGTTTTTGAAAAGTAGGCTTAACTTAAAAAAGGCGCGCTTGCTTTTAATTGGTCGAAATGAAGTTGCGCAGTTTGCGTTACATAAATAGTTGCGAAACGCAACTTTCTCTTCGTGAATACGAACCAAACGCAAATTTTTTTCAGACACAAAATTTGCGCAACTTAACGCAACTTGCGATCGCTTTCATGAATTTGGCTCTTAATCTATTATAGTCTTCAAGACATTAACATGCTCAGCTAATAGGTGACTGTTAGAGAAGCCGTGATCTAGTCTTCCTTTGTGATCCTGTAACAAGCTTTGCAATTACTACTTTAGCACTGGACCATCAGATACAACAGAATTTTAAACTCTAACTGAACTTCAACTAGCCTAATCCTACGGATATTTAGTAGCTTCATTCATAGCTCAAAGTGATTGGGTATTATTGTTTTTCCAATATGAGGTTCTTCAAGGTTAGACGACCTCTGAAAATGTTTATCTCCATATAAATATTTTTTCTGCTAAGGTGCTCAAGGACTATAATATTAGAAAATTATTTTGGTCGCTTTTCTTTATCTTATCAGGCAGAACGTAATGGTGTTGTGTTTATTTTTGCACCTAATTAGGGCCTAATTGCTCTCTTTTGCCATTTTTAATTGGGTTTTAAACTGTCATTTTGATGGATTCTGAAATGAAATAATAAACCCTAATTCATTCAAATATCATTTTGTTATTTTACAAGATCAACGAACACCACTCTGAATCTCGCTTCTGCGTAATGAGTTCTACCTTTAAAAGGGTTACGGAACATTTCTAAATATTTAAGGTTCAAATTTCAAGATTATTTTCATGTATTTTATGTGAGGTGATTGAAGTTTTTAAATAATTCTAGCTTCACTCTAAAGAGGAAATACTTTTATACATCTACGCACTTTTAACCTTATCTTTGGAACACGGTAGTTTTGCTATTTGACACCGGTGGTTAATTACATATAACATAGTGTAAACACGGGTTTAAAAGTAGATCGCAATGTTGAACTTAACATGATCGACTAATGTTATTTTTGAAAATACACGCAATGTTGTTTTAAAAACTGAAATTATATTCATTTCTTGAAAACCGAGTCTTGATTATCTTCGTCATATCAAGACACTAAGGAACAAGACAATGTCCAGGGGTTGTTACTGAAGGTCGTGATGTCAAAGTTACAGTGCGTACCCCGCGATTAAGCCGAGTGTCTAGCCCCTCAACGAAACCACATGATTATTTGATTATAATACTAACTTAAATTATTGAAAGTGTTGGTCTCGATTAGCTAGACCACCCTGTATGACTTCATTGTAAGTCAACCAATAACGAAGGATTTTTAATCTTATCACCTATTGTTGTAAGATGGTTTGAAACAGTTACAACGGATGATTTTAGGTACTTCAGAACGTAATGTTACGGCATCGTTCAGAAAATAAGGTAAGTTTAAAATTTATTATTTATTATTATTTATTATTATTCAAAAATTATTTTATTTTTAATTTCACGAAATTAGGAAATAGTACTGTAAACTTCTACTCCCATGAGCTCTGTTTTCTATAACTCATTTCACCCTTAGTGCAATACAAAAAGCACAACATACAAAGTAATTATTTTAGGCATAGAAAGTTTACACGCATGGAGGATTCATATCATTTACACCTGGAGGTCAAAAACCCTTCTGCTTTAGTCCTTTACGTAGCCTGGCTTTCTGGTGTAAATGGTATGAATCCTCCATGTGTGTAAACTATTTACAGTAAATGATAATTTAAACTCAGATTTTGGATAGTTTTAAACACTTAAATGAGCAATTAAAAAGTTAGATAGAAATTGTAAATATTTCTAAAGCGTAAAATTAAATGGACACTATGACATGGAACAAATGTGTACTTTGAGTCCTTTTCTCCATAAATAGTGCCGCATCATGAAAGATTAATGAAATTACAAAATATAATTGTACAAAACATAGCACATATTTTGTTTCAAACACATTTCTTTTGAAAATTAAATGATTGAGTTATACTAGTATACTATCCCTTTAATTGAGGGGTCGAACAGTCTTGTTTCTCCTTGCAACTATATTTTTCAATGCAATATTATGAGAAAACCAGATAATAAGACTCTAAGTGTATCAAAATCAAATGGTTGGATCTCCATCTTTTCGAGAAGACTTCATTTAAGTGTTATCCAGTACCTTGTGGTCGAGTTCGGTTCAAAAATGGCCAGCGTGAAAGAGAAAGACTGGCATAGAACAAAGAAAACTTGGAGAGGTAAAAACCAAAGACAAGACTAGCGACTAACTTAAGGGAATTTAAAAACAAACATTTCTTCTAGAATGAAGAAGGATGAGAATGTGGAGCAGCTGATATTTTTGACAACAAGGTGTCTGTTTGGAAGGTAAGTTATTTAATAAATTTACTTTCCGAGCGCATTTAGGGTTTAAATTATTTAAATATAACGTCTTATTGTCATTTAGTAGTTCTTAATTTGGCTTAGCGAGAGAAAATTACAAAACCGAACTTAAAATGTGTTCCAAACCGAAGAAAGCCAGATTGAGCGAAAAGGAAAATCTAAACAACGTTGAGGAATCGGAATCCGAAACTGAACCGGAAAACTACAACACTTCAGCTAGAGGTAAGGATAATGGCAGAGTTAGTTGAAGTAATGGTTGAGAGATAGTAGCGAAAACAACGAATATTATTGAAATAAACTTATTATGAATAAAACATAATGCCTTAATCGTGACATAATGTTGAATATCAATTTCATCATCTGTCGGCAACTATAACTTTTCGGTTTTTGATGTCGAGTGCATAACTTCTATTCTATCTATAAAAACCATTCCTTAACCATTGCTTCAAAGGACTATGATTTAAGTAGACCATTTGCACAATGTTAATACCATTGCATTACTTCAGATGAAGGCAGTGAGACATCATCCGAAGAGTCAGCTTCTACTGACGAGTCCGAAGATGACGAAACAGCAACCGCTCCTTATTCTAACACTTTGAAGTACGACATGCTTTTGTCTCTCAGCAAACCAAACATCAAAAAGAGAATAGAAAAAAATAAATATTTCAACCAAATTGCAAGTAAGACTAAATTTGAGTTATTGCAACTAGAAGCCCTCATTCGACCATCGACTTACGAATTGGCGCAATTTGCTGCTAAATGCTTTGAAAACGAAAGTAAAGATGATTTGCCAAGAGGTTGGAAAATGTTAAAAACTGCCTCCAATAGCGAAAACGGTTATTTTGCAATTGCATTTATAAACATTAAGAAACTTCAAGTAGTTATCGCGCATCGCGGTACTAAAAACACCAATGAGGAACCGTACAAAACTCACTTACAAGATATATACGAACGGTGCCACAAGCAAGTTCATTCAGCGGTCACTTACGCGTACGACGTCATCAAAGAACTTGAGGAATTCGAAGGGAAATTACCAGCGCGCTTCCACTTATTTTTCACTGGACATGGTTTCGGTGGATGGTTGGCTCAAATCGCGGCATTTAGTGCCCAGTACTTAGTTAGAATAAATGATAAGTTTCTAAGAAGCGAAAATGCTGATGACGGGTACTTGGTTCACACTGAGGTCTTTGATAGCGTCGGATGTTTGGATATGTTACTCAAATTGGTTGATGACCTCGATATCCGTTATGAAGACAAGAAAGTTGACCTGAATAACTTGGACATCATCAACTTTGTTGTCTCACCAAATGTGATTAACTGTTTAAACAAACACATTGGGAATGTTGTGCTTATATCTAATCCTGATTCGGGCAGTTTTTCTTTGAATGATCAGTACTATCAGTATTCCAGTAGTTTAAAACTCATTTTAGAGTACCTGCCATCTACTCCTACTAAGCGAGTCGTAAAGGATTGGCCACTAAATTATATGAATGAATGTGAGACATTACTTTTGCCCCAGTTTAAATGGCTTGATAAAGGCGCAATTCCAGATACTAAAACCCAAGCTTTCGTTAACGCCCAGAGACAAAGTCAAGGTTATTTTCCAGTCAGGTATCAAACCAAACCATTTAAAGAAGACACGTGCAACATCAGTGTCTTTACCTTGCCCGAGCAGAAGTTTTTAAAGCACTTTCAATGGATAAGAGGTGTTCCCAATTATTTTAAACCAGATACATTGTTTAAAGATATTCTGGAACAAGACCAAATAGACCCTAGTTACGTACTTGAACAATTGCAATACTTAGAAGTGAAATCTGGTAAAGTTAAGTCACTGTGTGACAGTGAAAGTAGTTTAGGACAATTAGTATCTTTTGTTAAGAGATTACTTGAATTTTTCCCTAAATTGATTGATGAAGCTGAAAAATCTTTGACATTTCATGAGGTTCAAAAATTCGCGTATAAAAATGAGTCAATCGAGTACAGTTTTAAGTTGGAAAAGATGACTGATTGTTTCAGCAAAAATTGCGGACTTAGTAAAGATGTCAAGAAATTTGTCAAAATAGATTTACAAACATTGCAAATTCGAACATCTAATGATTGCGATACTGACGTTGTTACCGCCATGATAAACAAGTTGCTTAAAAGGCATGAACACTATTTAGTTATGCGCTTACAGAATGTACTAGCTTTAAATAAGTCAGTTAGTTTAGAAGAAGTGTTTACGTCACAGGCCTTTGGAAAAGTACTTTTAGTTTTAGATTGTAATCTGAGCCCAGTGAATTCGGACGAAGATGAAGTTAAAGAATTCTTTAAGAAACTCGTAAAAGTCTTGATTGATCCCATAGTTAAGCCACACGTCAAACTTATCGTAATTAGTGAAATCGGAACCGATATAACCATCTACTTGGAAAAGTTAACTAAGAAGAAACTTAAAGATGCCGCCAAAATTGTGGACTTTGAAGGTTTAAAATGGACTGACTTAACATCAAACGCCCAAGAAATGCTTTTGTCAAAACATTTGGTGAAATTTCAAGGCTCTGATGTAGAAATATCTTTGAAAAATCTTCTGCATGAAAACGATGTTATTCAAGATATCATTGAAAATTCAACCATAATTTCATTAATAAAAGACAAGCTTATACAAATCGGAAATCAAGTCCCTGACTTGGGAAAAATCGCGAATTCTTACGTTCCGCGAGTTTTTCGATTAGATTTCCAGGTAAATGTCAATGTTTTATTGGACAGAGAAAATACAGAAGATATTATTGCAATTAGTGGAAATTATATAATCTATTACCTTTCAAAAAACTTTGGTGTAGAAAAAGATTTCGTGCAAATGTGCGATGAGGGTCATTTTAATGTCGATTGTGGTAGGATTTTCATACTAGGTAATAGTGATCGCGAACAATTCTGTAAATTAGTTGAACAAGTCGCGAATTCGAGAATCGCAGAAAATGTTCATTGGTTAACGCTTGAATCGAATATTTTAAAATGGAAAGAAAGCCATGGTTCTGTAGATTTTATTAAACAAAATCTGAATCATAATGAGGACGTGATAACGGTGTTTGATATACTGTACAATAACACGGATAATAGAAAAACTCACGAATGGGACGAAACTGAAATTGAAAATGCTAGGAAACGTATTAAACATCTGGTCATTTCAGACAAAGCCGGAATGGGTAAAACAACTGCGTTAAGTAGTTTAAGCCTCAAGATTAAGTCTAATAATCCTAGCTTATGGGTGGTTAGAATTAATCTCAATGATTGCACCGAGGTTTTTAAAGAAGTATGCAAGGATTTTGACCCTGAAAAATTTGGCAAACCCAATGCATCAAACGTGGTTGATTTCTTATTAAATAAAATTATAAATTGTAACGACAATACTAAACTCACAACCACATTAGAGAAAAACATATTTAAACGAAAATTGATAAATTCCGGTGGTGTGGTTCTGTTATTCGATGCATTTGATGAAATCTGTCCCAATTATGAAAGAGTGTTTATCGAATTACTTAGCGCCTTAATGAAAACCAAGGTCATGAACATTTTTGTCACCTCAAGACCATTCTCAAAAGACCAAATTGAAACTGTGCTAAAAACGCACCGTTTTGTAATGCGGCCATTCACGATGGATGATCAAGTAAAATTTTTAGTGGACACTTGGCTTAAGAATGTTAAAAATGTGGGAAGTTATGATTTGACGAATAAAGCCAAGAAATTGTTAGACGTTTTTAGAACATCCATCGGTGACTATGAATTCGCCGACGAGGAGACAAACTTTACCGGCGTTCCATTGCAGTGTCGGCTGATAGCCGAAGTATATGAAGACACGGATATTAATAGTATATCAGATAAAATATCCTTGCTTAGTTTATACGAAGCGTTTGTGCAGAAGAAGATCGAAATTTACGAAAATGAAAAACGTAAGAGTACCCGCGGGGATATCAATTTGGAAAACAGTGAGAAACTGGCCATTGAACAGTTACGCCAATTTCATGGTCAGTTGGCTCTTGCGATAATATACGAAAATAAAGATTCAGCCCCGATTGAAATGCAAAATTTTGAAACAGTAATGAAAAACATACTAGAGGTAATGGCCTTAAAGGTGGGATTGGTGGTCAGAGTTAAAACCCCAATTCAATTCGTCCATCGTACCTTCGCGGAGTTTTTTGTCGCCAAATTTCTCATTAATGCACTAGAGAAACCACACATCCCTGATAGCATCGTTCAAGCTATCATGACAGAAATTTTGATTGACGGAAGATATAATATTGTTCGTGCATTTTTAAATGAATGCTTAAAGAACTTGAAAGATTACAGTTCTGTTGTTGAGCATTTCAGTGTCGCATTTTCGAAACTGTTTCAAGGTAATTCCAATCATTCTTACCGGTCAGCTGTCTTTATTGAAACAACGGCTGTACATGTGGCCATGAAATACAACCTTAAAGAAGTATTTAAATTTCTCGTGGATGTTTTTCTATACAAACCTGAAGCCGAAACCTTGATTTATTTCATTATCGCTGTTGATTTTAAATCTGAAACACCAATCGAGCTTGCCTTGACGAGAAATAATTCGGACAGCAAGGAACTCCTGGATTATCTACTTGGAAAAATTCGAGGATCATCAAAAGAGGTTCAACGTATGTTTTTATTTGGAAACATGAATAATCCGATATATCGGGAAATGTTTACGAATTACATAGAAGAACACGCGGACGATGTAATGAAGTTGACAGCGGTTAAGCTACGAGAGAAAATGTATTTGGCAACTGAATGGTTTGATGCAGCTGAACGTGGTAACGTAAAGGACTTACAATACATTTTTAAACAAGCTGGCGATGACGATAATCGCTACGTTTTAATGTTATCATGTAATTATCATCTTTCAGCATTGGATATGGCGGTAAGTAATGGGCGATTAGAAGCTGCCACGTTTCTCATGGAACAAGAACCATCCGCCATAAAGTTACTACTCAGTCGGCCTGGCAATAAGCTGCTTGTCCACGCGATGAATTCGGGTAGCGAAGAGATGGTTCAACTGATTTTTTCTAGACTATGTGAGAGCAATCACATATTACAAGACCGGAAAAACATAGCATTGATCATTGACTGGAACAGAGATGACATGCTCTCGATTTTATTGAACCTTGGATTAGACACGACCACTGAAGTCATATTTAAAAACGACTATTATGATAGCTTATTAGATTGTGCAGTTAAGGAAGGAAAAATTAAAATTGTGCAGACGATTCTTAGTCATGGTGTCGATGTGAACAGACGTCAGGGAAATTCGGGAAGCACCGTCTTACACCGGTCCGTTTTCTCAAAAAATCCTGAGGGAGTTTCCTTATTGTTGAAACACGGAGCTCTTGTGAACGCGGTAGATAATAATGGAAACGCTCCATTACACGAAGCTGCAAAAAACACCGAACGTATTTCACCACGTATAATAATCTTAATCTTAATTCGTGGAGGAAACCTTAACGCGGTGAATCACAGAAATCAAACTCCGTTTGACCTTGCTACTAGGAGTAAAAATACCGGAGCTCTCGTGGCACTATTGCCATTGCAGCCTTTTGTTACATCGATGGATCATCATTCGCGCAAATTCTTCTGGGCAAAATCGTTAGAACTCAAGTTAGGCCTAACGAAAGAGAAATTAAAATCTCTTGGTCTTGAAATTGAAGAAGGTTGCAGATTTATACATTGCGACTTGGAAGAACACTTCGACAGCCTTGCGATAACCGCTGATTATTTTGTGGCCGATTATTTAATTAACCAAATAAACGATATTCATCATGAACACACTTACGTTCTTGACCTTATGATTGATATCATAGTTAAAGATAAATTTGATGTTGTGAAGAAATTCTTTAATCAATTACTATATAGTCACAAATTTGAAGAGGAAATTCTGCACCGAATTGGTGACATTCTACACCAATGGTTTCAACAGCAAAAGGCCTATGATGAAGAAAATACGCGCAACATATCATTGCACCACTTGGTCTTGGATTACCAAGAAAGCATACTGGAATTCTTGCTCAATTGTTTTAAAGACACTCCGTTATTTCTTCATCATCTTACATCTCTCAACAAATATAAGCAAACGGCCCTATATTTAACCATTGAAGAAGAATACATCGAACTTTCTAACATCATACTAAACTCTCTTGAAAATTGCACTCCAAGCGACAGGAAGAAACTTTTAGAGGCAACGTTGTATCAAGACTATGCGATACAAGAACGAATAAAACCTCTGACAAAATTGATGGAGAACTTTGATTTTCTCGAAGATATTCGTAAGGAATTTGAAGAAACTTCACAGACCCTGCTTAAATTGAATGACGCGGCGATTAATGGTAAACTGGACCAATTGAAAGATATTCTTCAAGAGGATGATACGGAGATGCGTAATAGGCTTCCGTTCGCTTCCAAAGAAACGAGGGACTTTTACCCAATAACCTATACGCGAACGTATTACACTGCATTAAATCTGGCAGTTGACGGGGGCCATTTTGAATCTGTCACTAATCTTATAGAAAACGGGTTCCCATTGAACCCACCTTATTCCGATGAATGGCTCGTTAATAAGGATGGATATAGGAATAGATTTTGCAAGAGGAAAATTATCATACCACCTTTGTTGAACGCCGTAAGAAACGAGAACATCAATATGATTAAATTTCTTCTAGAAAAAGGGGCCATAATAAATAAACGTTTGTCTCCACTGAAAGTCGCGGTTTATTTAAAATTTAGCGAAGTTGTGGAATTTCTGCTTAACTATGACAAAAACATTAAAGATCTTGATGGTTACCTTCTTTTTGCGTCTAAAAAAGGTTACTCTCATATCGTTACTAAACTACTTAATGCCGGGGCCAACGTTAACAGTAAAGGCTATAACAATTTTACACCACTCCACTACGCCGCGCGTCACAGATATAACGACGCGGTATCGGTCATGTTGCAAAAAGGTGCAACAATTAAAGTGCAAAGTTATGACGGCCAGTTTCCGCTTCATGTAGCGGCTGAAAAAAGTAGCGTCGAAGTGGTTAATTTACTAATGGATAAAGGCGCGCAAGTCAACGTGGTTAACGAAGACAAAGACACACCGTTGCATCTTGCAGTTATTTGGAATAGTTCCGATGTGGTTGCTTGTTTGATTGAAAAAGGAGCCGATATTGAGGCCATGAATAAGGATGGCAAAACGCCTTTAGATATAAAACCAAGCATAATCCGGTTCAAGACGAGTCTCAGTCAATCTTAAATATTGCTAAATATTGGCAGCTAAGGAGCAGTATTCTTATAGTTAAAGGCCATTAACGGCGCTATATTGTTCAAATATCAGTCACACCCTTTTGTATTTGCCGGTATTGTTGTTGGCTGTGAAGACTTTTAAAATTAAATTCCCTTTAATTGCCTCTCAAAAAAATAGATTGCGAAAATTTTCGTAATTTTATTCGTATTTCTCGTAAATTTGCGTTAATTAATTCCAAAATTACTTATTTAAATTTAATCTTAACCGAAAAAATAATATTTTTAAATTTCTATTGAAGTGACCTCTAGTTTAAACTATTCCATTCTCAAACTGAAGGTTTATTTAAATTTTTTTCGTGTAAAGGTAGTTTTATAACGTTTAATAATTTTATGTTATTCATTGAAGTTGATCTTAAACCTTGTTAACACCTAACCATAAACATAACCTACTTCGGTACAAATTCTAGAGGGCCGGTAGGCCCTTCTAGATAAGAACCCACACCTTCCCGTAATGTTAAAGAAATAATTCACAGATTTTAGGCTTAGCGTCCCATAGAAAAAGCATGGGATTTTTGGTGTTCCACTCCATCGAATAACTCAGAAACTACTGCGAAGTTAAGGTTCGGAACACTTTTGAATTATCAAGCAACTATGGAATGTTGAACTTCTGAAGTTTGATTAAGATCAATTAAGTCTAAGTATTTTATTTTAATTAATTTATAAATCATGGTAAAACCGTTATATATATTACACTGTTTGCATAGCATTTATTCTGCCTCCAACGGGTTTGTGGCGAATAAGATAACGCTTGTGCCTACGGAGCAGAAGATTGCAGGTACGAGTCCTGGCAAGCTCGGTGTTTATTTTTACAGATCATTTATACATAATAAAAGAAATAATCCTATAAATACAATGTTTGGATAATTTTTTTTTGTTCTTACAAACACGGGCATGTGGCGTAATGGATAACGCGTTTGCATTCGAGGCAAAACATTGCAGGTTCGAGTATTGGAACGCTCGTTGTCAATGTTTGATGAAGATTCTTAGTATATAGAAGGGAAAATTCTTAAATAACAAACTTTCAATGAAATGTGCGCGTGCTGGCGCGTGGTTTAGAAATAACTTTTTTTAAAACCTATACAAAATGGTTAACTAAACTTTTCACTGAGAGATGTGCCTTTTCTAATCTATTGCTGTAAAGTTTTGTTGTGAAAAAAGTGCACCCCCTTGGTTGCGAAACCTTGGATCTAACTCTGAAAATTCTTTTCACGTCGTAATGTTAAGCTCCGTAAAGATTAACAATAAGAGTTGGGATTGAGAATAAATAGAAAATCCCTGACGTGATGTTCTAATTCATGGGTCATTTTTATTGGACAAAGTTCAGTGTGCTGTTTTTATTTCCGGCCCAGGTCAGGATAGGTGAAACTATCTCAGGGCCGTAAATAAGCACAGGACACTGGACATTGTCCAATAAATATTTAAAATATTCCATAATTTTTATTTAAAACTAAAGGGGTCACCGGACGGTTGACCATAAATTTTTCCGAAGTTTTGATGGCTTGACCATTGATAAAGGATGCGCGTGAAAAACTTTCGTCACACTATATTATGTGCAACTCCCTATACTAAAAAGTAGACAAGTAGATACTAGTGCCACCTGGCTACCAGTGCTGGAAAGCATAGCGTGAAAAATAAAATGTATTTAATACAAATTAAGGATGAAGGAACAGATATTATATAAAAAAGACTTCGTTTGCCCAAGTCTTAAAAACAAAACGATAAGAGTTTTTCCAGTTGACTGAAGCGTGGATATTATTTTTTTTCTATTGAATTTTAAAGACAATCCGTATTTTACTTCTCTATAGAATTTAATTCAATCACCTGATTTTACTGCTAATGGATTAGTTTCCTATAAATTAATTGAAATAAAAAATTACTTATCTCAGATTTTTCAACAACAATTCCATTTTTCTGAAACATTTTATCGTGCAGCTATTGAGGGATATCGTGTAAATTTAATCAAATTGACACTTAAGTTTTTAAATACCGGGAATATTCCTTTCAAAAGGTTTTAAACATATCAAGTTTTCATAATTTTGTCAACTAAACAGCAACTCAAGCAACACTCCCAAAATCTTCCCCACAAGTACTGATATAACAGTTCAATAATTGTCACTGTGCTTAAAGAAACGGACCCCTTTACTAAATACTGTATAAGAAAGGTGATAACAGCCCCCTTTTGTATTCGAAAAGACCGAATATAATACATTATTAATGAGAGTATTATTTGAAAATTAAAGTACGTTCTCCCTTGAAAAGAGAACATTTCAGGAAAATGGAATTTTTGTTGAAAAATCTGAGATAAGTGATTTTTCATTTCAATTAATTTATAGGAAACTAATCCATTAGCAGTAAAATCAGGTGATTGAATTAAATTCTATAGAGAAGTAAAATACGGATTGTCTTTAAAATTCAATAGAAAAAAAATAATATCCACGCTTCAGTCAACTGGAAAAACTCTTATCGTTTTGTTTTTAAGACTTGGGCAAACGAAGTCTTTTTTATATAATCGAGTCAGAGCCAATCTTCGTCTATAGAATGGGGATGCATTTCATATTATTATTATTATTAGTGAGTAGGGGGGCTCGCGCCCTTGCACCGATGCCAAAAGGCATATTGTGCACCCACGTATTCAGGCCTTGAATAGACCCGTGGCCACAGCGTAGCGAAGAATTCGCTCCACCGTAATAGAGGAGACCCGCGAGGGTTCCAAAGTGTGTGAATCAAAATATTCCAGTCTAAGCGAGGCGAAGCAGTCGCACTCGCAAAGTACGTGAGCGGATGTTTCTTCCTTCTCCTGACACGACCTACAGAGAGGGTCGTCGGCAAAATCCATCAGATGGAGGTGCCTATTAAGCCGAAAGTGCCCGGTCAGAAGACCGGTGGCCAGCCTAAGTGCATTTCATATACTCAATATTGCCAAGTCATGAGTTTTACCGTTAAGGTTAAAGGTCATACACCCTGCAATTTTCAAATATCAGTTACATCCTTTAAATATTTGACGCTATATGTTAAACCTCACCATGAAACTTAAACAAATTACAAATTTAAGAATTATATTTAATAATAACCCATAATGACGAAAATATAGTACTTGATAAAAACAAAAACTTTTAATCGTACTTAAGGATGAACTATTTTTTCTGGAGTTTTATAGGAAAATAATAGATGCAATTTCAATATGAATCATGTGTCATCTGAGTTCTCCGCGTTGAGAAATTAAGTTTAGAAATTTAGGTTACTTTTAATTAAGAAAAAATTGCATAATTGTTTGCGAAGTAATTTCTAAAATCCGACCAACTCGGTTAAGTTTAAGAAAAAGTGACAATTCCAAACCAATATTCTGTTATTCGAATCAATTCCGAGAAAATTCTCAAAATTGCAAAAAAAAAATAAAAATCGTAAATGTAACCCCCAAAAGGAACCTCTCTCGAGGTAGCGAAATGAGTGACCATAACACCCCATAAACGCTAAACGAAAACCAACGCGTACACAATACCAGAAACCAATAAGAAACAAGTGTAGTTTTGGGGCGCAAAAAGGCCTGTCCTGATTCGCTACCAAAATTAAAACATATTAGCTAGATTAATTTTTATAGAGGTTGTTCCTAAAAGGATGGTTTGACTTAAACAAGTTATGATCATTGTCCAAGTATTTTACGGAGGCCCCCTTAATTAAATTTGCATCATCGTTCAGTTTCTTAGTTAATTTTAAGGGGTCAGCCGTTAAACAACTATAATCTCACAACTTGTAAACGGTGGCTCTTGGGGCAAAACATCTTAGAACATTTTTGTCTAAAAACTGGCCATTGAACCCACTGTACTTTGGTCGTACCACCATTTTAGGAACACCCTGTATTTGATTATCTTGTCGTGGAACCCGAATGGTCACTTGACTATGACTGGAATAAATTATCTTTCTTATTACCCGGATTTCAACCCTTTGACCGAATTTAAAAATTTAAAATTTTTGCCCTTCATCCCAATGGTCACTCGTAAATTACAATTAAAAATTAAAAGATCTATTTTCTCCTGTTATTGAACATAGAACAATGATTGAAACGTCCCTTACTTATCAAAACGTTTTATCCATTTTTAAGGATACTTTATTAAAATATTTGGAGCTATTACTTTGATTATGATATGAATAACAAGAGGAGCAAGGCTGATATTACACTTCTAATCAAGCAAATTAGAGTAATAATGAAAAAAAAAAATAAAACATTTTTCTTTCAATTTTCAAGGATAATTTTGTTAAAATAAATAAATAAATTGAATATGAATAAAAAGTATAGCAAAGCAAATATTACACTTTTTCTCCAAATCAATTTTTTTCCTAATATGTTATACAAATTTTATATATTCATTAAAATAATTATTATAATTTCAATAATTACGTGTTTATCTTATATAACTATTTCAGTTTAAATTACTTCAATTTAATTTAATTGTAAGTAGGTGGCTCTTAAGTAAATCTCTTAAGGGTCAACTATTTTTCAGTGTAATTTTGTACAAGAATAAAAGGTGTAATATGAATACTAATCAACATTCAAAATCTCTCCTTATACCTTACTTTCTCTTATTTCTATTTGCCTTTTAGTTGAAACCATTAAAGTGACAGTCTGTGTTTTGGATACTTAAACGTGATTGCTAGGTTACAGAGGAGCCTTAAACAACGCCTGAAAATTATAACTTACATGAATTTTAACTTGGTGCTGTTACTTTTCAAATATTTTCTAGAAATTGATATTATTTTTTATTTGAATGCCTGTGACGATAGCGTGTGTCTTTTCAGAAACATAACTTATTCCAAGAAATAATTTGTGCTGATATTGAAAATTTCCAGTTGATAAGTCTCTAGCATTACGAAGTATAGATAGTGTCATACTTATGGAACATATCTTATAAACTTATGATAGTATCCCCTTGGTTACTACTTAGTTAATACCATAAGTTTATCATGCCTCTTAAACTTATGATAAACTTGTGTTAATACTTGTGTTAAATTTGCTTAATTCAACCTGCCGGTTTGTTTGCTTGTCGTTAAGGTATCTAGCAAACTGATTCCGTCTATGAAACGCTCATTTGGTACTGAAATCCCATGCAGGTAAGTCAAGTGTTGTTGTAAATGAATCCATAACGTTTGAAGGTTGTCGATTTACATTATAATTAATGGCAATATATGTTAATTAATTGAAGTAAAATGTATAAATGCGGTAATAAAAATAATTCAGTTGTTTACCGTTCCTGGTTTTATATGTCCAGACCACCAGGACGATGTGGGTTCTCAAAAACCTCCCTCAAATGTAGTGTTTGTCTACCACACAAGAATGGTCCATTGATTCCACCTTTTTTGGGGTTAAATACGACCGATTAATAACCCTATTTCACCTTTGATTTCCGATGTCGCTTCAAGGGTGAGATGATTTTAGTTCCTTTCAATTTACCTTAAGTTTTCGAAACCAGAGATGGTCCATTGTCGGATGTGAAAAGAACGAAGTTGTTTTGATCTAATTTGAGCTACTTTAATGTTTTCAAAATCACTACCACACTGTAGTCAAACTCCGCCACTGCGTCACCATATCTCAAAAGAATGAGTCAAGAATGGAAATGGAACGCAAAATAGTCTCTTAGATCCTTGGTACGACCAGAAAAGACCATTATAAAGAGTAAATATCCCAGCCTCTCTTATGGACGAGTAAAATCGCGGTTAATTGATTCATTGTTGTTGTGGCTTATTCCGAGGTGCTTCGAATTTCCATTTCGTTTATTGCCAAAGAACATCTTGGATGCGTAGGTTGAACCGTGAGAACCATCAAGGGTCCAATAAAGGAAAAATGGAGTCCCATTTGGAAGCTTGATTTTTTTATGAATCTTACCGCGTCCTAGTTACCAAGTAAGTAATTTTGAAGTTAGGCTTAAGTGTTATCTATCGTTGTGAGGATGTTTAATGCCTCCATGCGTTCGCGAGTAAAGCGTGGACGCGTTAAACAAGAGTGGACAATCGCAATTAGCTAAAGTTGAAATATGATTTTTATTATGTCTATATGATCATTTGAGTCATATTTCCTTGTCCATCAGGTGTTATCATAAATTTATCTTCGAAATATCTAGAAAAATAAATAAATGCGAAATTAGTATTAATTTTTAATTTGATTCTTTATTATTCACGCTTTTTCGGTGTTTTTCGAATTACATGTATTTTTCATAAGAGAAAATCAGATTATTTTGATTGTTTTTTTTGTTTTTCGGAATCTGGATATAGGAACAATAATGAACACACAGCTATCTATGCTAATATTTCAGTTTCCAGCCCAAAACGTTATTTTCCATCCAAGAACCCCAATTTCCGGAAGCGTGGGAAAACTTTGCACTTGAAGTTGCATATTTCTAAGCTACTTAAAATTTGTAAATAATAGAAAATTTTTGTTCTTTTTTTCAGGATCTGGACGCAACGTTCATTCATTTCAATAAATTATTGTATCATTTTAATTCTTTATCTTTTATAAAAACCAAGTGTAATATACTGATATTGAAATACATGTATTATATTTCGAAATAAAATTTGCATTAATATTCATAAATCTGGATGATAAAATCATTTTTATTTGTAAGCTTACTAATTAATGTCTGAGGATGTGGTTTAGAAACGGGGTCACATACATACAAATACATCATATGCTCTGAATTAGACCAACCATATTTGAGTTATTTAAAGTGCTTTCTCGCGCGAGCAAGTTTCAACGAAGCGTACTTTTAGTTTTTATGTCTATATACTTTTTTTATACTTATATATAAATGTACTATAGAATAAATAAAATTAAATAATTGTTTCTTCGGTTTAATGAATCTCATTTTCTTTTGCTTTTCTATTGCTAAAGATACAGACATATATATGATTTTAAAAGGGATTAATTACATTAAAGGCTACGTGTAATTAATTTAACACCATTAAAGGGACTACTCATTGGCAATTTTAAAATGGATTGGGAGTATGGGTTATTTAGAGGTTCATGGTAATCACTTTAGCACTGCTAAAGGCTGCGAGTCGAGGAGCTGTTCACTAATGAAAATTTTCATTCATAGGTGATTATCATTGATGCTTTTAAAAAAGGATGGGGTTTCATTGGTGATTTAAAATGTATGGGGATTAATGGTTACGAGGGGCTACTCACTAAAAACTCGTTAGTGATTTCAAACGGGATAGGGAATATGGATTACTTACGGGCTACGGGTTATTATTATTTTACTAGTTGTGAACGGATAATTAAGCATTCATACGTTTGCCGCTAGGGGCGCTGTATACGTAGTTACGTATTTACTGACATCTAAAGCCTGATAAAATTCTACTAGACTAGACTTTCGTGTAAGAAATGTGTAGTTCATAAATTGCCGTTAGGGGCGCTGTATACGTATTTGCCTATTTACTGACATCTAAAACATGGAGCAATTTGCCGCCAGGGGCGCTGTTTTAAAAATATTATAGGCCTAATGGTGTGTTCTCTTATTTGAATTAGCGCCCACGTGCTACTTCGAAGCGCCCCCAACGACGGAATTTACTATAAGACTCGGAAGCCACTTGTCCAGTCTTTTTCTCTCAGCGCCGGCGACCAGTAAGCATAGTTCCTTGATCAGCTCCTCGTAATCCTGACTTTCGAAGGCAATATTGGATGGAAAGCCACGTTTTACGCCGATGTTGGGACGTGACTTCAAGCTCTCCGCCATTGAATGTCCATTGGAACGTTGAAATCAAGCCGTACCGTAATGTAGACGTCTTTCAATAATCCAAAGCCATCCAGCTAGCAATTTATTATTTTATTTAATCCTAGAGTTTAACTTATTTAGGTAGAGTTAATTGTTAGTTCATTATGTTTGTTTATTGAAAATTAAGAACAATATGAGGAAATTTCCAAACACGAGGTCAGTGAGACAAGGCTTAATTTAGAACATCTTGAATCAAGTACTTGGGATTAAATTAGCGGAAATTAAATTCTTTATTTAATTATTTTAAGTAATAAACCTCTACTTTTTGCAAATTATGTCTCATTTAACGGCGCGAAACTACATAATCTCGCCCCGTTAAATCATACATGAGACTTATTTTTGATTAAGTTAATATTTTATCCGGTCGTGGGACTAATCTCTAAGCTTGTAACCGTAAAATAACAAGACGGCCCAAGGGCTCGTAATAGTAGCCATATCGTACGAGTGAATAGCCCCTCTATACCCTACCCTAATGAGTGGATAACCCCTCTATACCTTACCCTAATGAGTGAATAGCGCTATCTTTTTCATTCTTAAATGATGTACCGTGCATAAAATCAGAGTTAATAGCCCCTCGATTCCCTACTCTAAACAGTGATAAAATTATAACCGTATAAATTTACTTATGCTGTAATTCTAATATTCCGGCGAATCGAAGAACAGATAGTTTTAGTGATAATCCCCTCGATGAGTTTACAACATAGACTTATGCCGATGCACACTTATCGCATCTTATAAATTTCTAACAAGGACTTATACCCTGAAACATTGAAAGAGAAAGTTTAGTTACAGTCATTTCGCATTTTAGTGATTATCCCCTCGAATTACCTTTAGCAATGCTAAAATGATCAAACGCATAACGCTCATTTAACACTATGTTAGCTCTATCTAAACCCACATTTGAATTAACCGCCAAAAACGTTCCAGTCAAACATAACATAGATGACGATAGCTACCGAACGAGAACGAAACACATGAGGAGCGCGGTAGGTAACGGGGAAAATCGTTATCTATTTAATTAGCACATAAATAAAAAAGAAAATAAATATAAAAACCCCAAACATACAAATTCATGAGTATCCGACCTCACAGATAAAAATTCAAAAGTATTCGACCCCACAGATTAAGAGGTACCCCACCCCACATCACCCCGACATTTTAGAGATAAAAATAAATAATAAAAAACTCGGAGTCTGTATCAAGACTCTATGGTTCAGTTGGTAGAATGTTTGCTTACTGCGCCAGCGACCCGGGTTCAATTCCCGGGTCTGACCTGAAAAGATTTTAATTAAAATTAAATCTCTAACCGAGCCCAGTTACCCCAATGGGTGGGTTGTGTTAATATAAAGTTCCTTTTAAGCTAAAATCTGACGAGAACGAAAGCGAAAACTCCGGCCACTACTACTACTACTACTGTTACTACTACGGCTCGGGTCAAACTAAGAGCCTATCGTATACTACGATATGGCTAAAAATGTAGGAAAAGGGGCCTAATTTCACGGCTCACAAAGATAATTAAATAAAACTAGCAATTTAAGAAGTTCCCAGGTTACCCGTTTAAAGGACTTATTGTCCATGACTAATATTTACCAAGTAGTCCATGCTTGAAAGAAGAACGCAGCAATTGATAGAACAATAATATTGGTTTATTTAAAAAAACAAAAACGCGTCTGTACTTGTTAGCGCGTACAAAACTGACCTCAACTGACAACTGCTCGTTTACAGATTGTAGGCGGGGGTTTTTATCCCTGCGAAAAATGTTTTTTAACAAGGTTGACAGCAGTTTGACTAAATTACGCCACTGATAAGCTGATAAAACATGCATCAGCGCCTGAATCTAGTCTGGTCGCGAAAGTCCCATGCGAATACACGACTTTTATGGCCACGGAGGATCAACCTCACAGCGACGCACATCCATAGAGCCAAATTCCATAAGGGGCTGTACAGACTGTTAAAAAAGTCTTTGCGCGATGCAGTTTTCGCACATATTTTACTATATTTCAAAAACTATTCAAGCTAGCGCTCTGGAATAAAGTGCGTTATTAAAGTTTTGCATTTCTCTTTCATATTTTACCCGTTTCACAGTTGTCCTTTGCATACTTATACCGGAAACCGGAAATGTCAAAATTATGAACTTTGAAAATATTGGATTCTCTAGGATATAAATGCGATTTTCGGATTCCTTGGGGTCGATTCATATTTGAAAAGTTTTCACCAAATTCAATTCGGATGAATTGGTCACGAGTAATCAGCCTTTATTCAAAATCTGGCAACTTCGATTTAAATGGCGATAATTCATAATCGAGTATCGAATCTTTGTCGTAATAATGCTTGTTAGATGTTATGGCATTTTATGCATATATATGTGATTGGTCTTGTGGCGCGATACTTTGAAACAATTCAGACGCTCATTAAAGGGATGGTGAAGTGGAAAATTAAGAAATTTTTTATTGATTCTTCCATAAGACCAATCTGCATATTGAATTATCCAGGAAATAACACCGAAGGGTTTTTTATACGTCAATTAGTTTGAAATTTCATGGATAATTTTAAATAGGGATCTCCGACCAATCGCGTAGAGCCCTGTTCTTTTATTAACAATTTTCTCGTGGCACGTTCCGTGTTGAATCAATTTATCGCGAGATTTGAAAAAATTTGCGTGATGTGACAATTGTGGCGCGAGACATGGAGCGTGCCACGAGAATTTTGTTAACAAAAAGGCACGGCGTTACGCGATTGGTCGGAGGTCCTTATTTAAAATTATTCTTAAAATCTTAGCCTAATTTGAATATTAAAATCAATGGGAGGTATTTGCTAAATTTTTCATTATGCAGACTGGTCTTATAAGAACCGATAAAAAATCACTTTAATTTCCACTTCCCCCTGCCTTTAAGAGAAAACTCGCGTCTTTTGAAGGAGAGAAGCGGTTTGAAAATATTGTTATTTGGGCCATGATATCATAATATTTAGAACTCATATTAATTACGTCTAGGTCTTCAGCCCGATTCATTGCAGCCTAGTGAAAATCTCATTCATGATGGCATATGCGCTTCACGAGATCCCTACAAATAGACATATTCGACTATTCCATTAAGAAACAACTTCAGAGGAGATGGCTTCTATGCTAGGAAGGTTCGCTAAACGGAGCCTGGGGTTGCCTATAGCCTCCCGCGTATAGAGCAAATGTCAGGCCATTGAAAGATTTTATTTTAGAGGTAGGAATAGGGAACAGAGTAATCTAGGCGCGCGTTAAAGTCCCGGACCCCCTTCCTCGGTACGGTGGGATGTGAAAGAAGAGGCGGGTCATAACGACTGGGGAAAAATCAAATTACGTATTTTTCGCTGTCCCAGTCAGCAACATCATAAAAACCTAATTTAAGTGAGCTAATCTGAAATTTTAAACTTTTTATTACGTGTTGGAGGGAGGGGCTCTATACTGGGCTCTGAGTCGGACGGAATTAAACGCTAACCGTTCTCTGTTCCTACCTCTAATATTAAATCTATCTCTGCTGAGGCTTAATAATAAAGCCGACCGCAACCAAAGCGTGGGCAAAGGCGTATTTCACAACTGACTTTCAAATGGAAAAGCCTAAAAACTAAATGAAAAAATGGATGCCGGTAAGAATGATCACAATTGAAAATAACAGCTAACAGCTAAAACGAACCCGAACGGTAAACACATGAAGTTGGTCTCTCAACCCCAGGCTCCGTTTAGCGAAGCTCAATCGCGTAGCGAACGTTCCTAGCATAGAAGCCATCTCCTCTGAAGTTATTTCTTATATGGAATAGTCGAATTTGTCTATTTGAAGGGATCTCGTGAAGCGCATATGCCATCATGAATGAGATTTTCACTAGGCTGCAATGAATCGGGCTGAAGACCTAGACGTAATTAAGAAGAGTTCTAAATATTATGATATCATGGCCCAAATAACGATATTTTTAAACCGCTTCTCTTCTTCAAAAGACGCGAGTTTTCTCTTAAAGGGAGCGGGAAGTGGAAATTAAAGTGTTTTTTATGGATTCTACTAATCATGAGACCAGTATGCATAATGAAAAATTTAGAAAATACCTCCATGTCTCGCGCCACAATTGTCACATCGCGCAAATTTTTTCAAGTCTCGCGATAAATGTATTCAATCGTTCGGTGTTATTTCCTGAATTTTTCACAATGCAGATTGGTCTTATAGAAGAATCAATAAAAAATATCTTTATTTTCCACTTCTCCATCCCTTTAATGAACGTCTGATATGTTTCAAAGTATTGCGCCTCAAGACCAATCATATATATACGCATAAAGTGCCATAACACCTAACAAGCATTATTACGACAAACATTCGATACTCGATTATGAATTATCGCCACTCTAACCAAGTTTGCCATATTTTGAATAAAGACTGATTACACGTGACCTATTCATCCGATTTGAATTTGGCGAAAACTTTTCAAATATGAATCGACCCCAAGGAATCCGAAAATCGCATTTGAGAATCCAATATTTTCAAAGTTGATAATTTTGACATTTCCGGTTTCCGTTATAAGTATGCAAAGGACAACTGTGGAACGGGTAAAATATGAAAGAGGAATGCAAAACTTTTATAACGCACTTAATTCCAGAGCCGTAGCTTGAATAGTTTTAGAAATGTAGTAAAATATGTGCGAAAAACGCAACGCGCAAAGACTTCTTTCACAGTCTGTACACATAATACTTCATATTATAAAATCCATGAACCATCATATCAACTGGATTTAGCTGCCCGTGATCATAGAAACAAAACCAATTGCACAATATCCCTACTCCTCTGGCGTTTTTTCTCGGAGGTTTTGTTGGGGCGGTACAACTGGAGTACTCCCTTTCCTTTCCTTTTGTCAGACGTCGACCGGTCAAACCGGTTAAATATGTAAATCCAAGAGCTAACCCAATAAGAAAACCTCGTTTTTCTTCTTGTTCGAAAAATAACCATTCGCCTACTTCTATATTTTCTTTTCGCGAAATTTTGATGTTATTGGTTTCTGTTGTCTGTCTTTTTGACTCAGTAATCTTCTGAGCCACACGTTGAAGACGATCACAGCTTAATTGATTATCAGTTACTGATAACAGCCAGCAAAGGGATGTTTTGCGAACGATAACCTTTTTACCGGCTTGCGTTGTAAGAAATACGAACCGACTGTCCTTTGGTAAGCGCTCCAGATCTTCAGCACACCACTCTTTGGTATAGTCTTTTAATTGTTCACCTCCCGTTGTGAGAATTAGAGAGAGGTCCTCCCTCAAATCAACTGCGTCCCCAAGATGCGTTTCCATGTCGCTGTCGTCCTTACCCACTTCATCTTCGGAGACATCATCAAAAAGGTCAATGCCTTCATTAAATTGGTTTTCAGTCTCGTTTGCATTCAGATTAATTGTTACTTTCGGCAAATGACAATTTACTTGCATTTCATTTGGTGTTGCGATAGGAATTCCTAGTGCTATAGCATCTTTTAACGCTTCGGTTTTGGCCTTAAGTACCACTACATCAATTTCCTCCCTGCTGGGTAAACGTTCAATGCTGGCCATTACTAAATCATTTTGTTTGTTTCTTGGAAACGAACATGGTAGTTAGTTTTCATATCACTGCACTGACTCATGATGTCAGATTGGAACTCTATACGTTTTAAGCGATGTAAAATGTTTAACATACTGAAGTTAACAACTGTTGAGAACGTACTTGTCATTGAGCGAGTAGCTCTAAAGAATTTCTCGCAGGTTTGGCTGCTGAAAAGCCAAGGCAGGAAAAGTGGCTCGTTTTCCGTATCTCTAAATTTTTCAATTATTACAATCATACCATGAGCATTTAATTCTAAGCAACTGTAAGTGTTATACGTAATAAAGTTGTCTTTTAAAGTGTATTCGGGATGCTCCATAATCCAAGAACGCCAAACTCGAAGAAAAAACCACATACCATATATCAAAGATGCGTTCCACAGCGGTAATTTCTTTGTCCCGGAATGCATTAAGCGACTTTCTCATAAGGACTAAATATTGGACGGTACCTTGACTCTCTGGAACATCTTTCAATAAGGTTATCCCTTTTTGTGCACATGTTTTCTCGACGGCTCGAAAATTCATTTTGTCTTTGGGCTCGAGATCTGAATTCGAAAATCCGTGTTGATCCTTGGAGCATGTTTTTAGGAGAATTTTTAGGTGTGTCACAGAAACTAAATGCTTCCCGCAAGGCAAAACCGAAGACGATTTGAGAAATCTAGTGCGGAGCTTAGTTACTACATGCACTGTATCTTGGATGCTTATCAAGTCTGGGTTACAATTTACTTGAAACCAACCTCTTGTGCCACAATTTTCTTTTGATGGTAATTCGATCAATAACCGCAAACTCTTAAGAGGGCGACTATCACCATCAGAAGAGACTCCTAAAATCTCTACACCCATTTCTTTGGCATTACTCATTAGGGTTTTCCATCAGGAGACCACTTGATCTGCGTAAAATTTGTTGTCTGTCCCATATATCAAGGCAAAATGAAGGAGCTCCATTACTTAGTGGTTGTGCCATGATCACATACGCGAATGATGATGCTGAATTATTGAATATGTGACTTTCTATTTGCTTTGCGGATTAAGCTGGAAACGTCATTAAATTGGGAAAACCAGTTTCGCGATTTGTAGATGGTACTAGGCCAATTATTTGATTTGTCTTTCCATCATACTCCACGCGGCCGGTGATTCTAGTAGCATCTTCACTCACCCAACTCTTCAAAGGCAGTTTCTTTTCGACCAAAAACGCCTTTAGTTCTACCATTCTTAATTTACCCTCTACAATTTCTGGACCTTTATCTCGAAGACATCTGTGGATTGTGGTTAGAGAAGATAAAGGGAAATTCGCTTATACAGTCTCATAAAGAAGTCGACCACCTATCAGAAATAGATAAGGTGAGAAAAGCTTTAAGGGGTCATCGTAAGGATAGCCAGGGATTCCATTTCTGCTATTTTCCTTAGCGGTGGTCATTAGTCCTGAGAGCCAAGTGCTTGAATTAATATTCGGGTCTTTCAATGTTGAAACGTTGCCCGAGGTGTTACCACGAATTTTTCTGTTCAAGCAGTCATTAAGGTACTGGTTTTTCTTTAACAACTGTTGAACATCATTTAACACTGAGACGTGATGCAGAATTGAAGGCTGATTCGGTATTGTTTCATTCAGATGACGTTTCCTCCTCTCAGAACGACTGTTCACTGCTTGTCTGAAGAAAGGGTTTACGACCTCATCTTCTACTTCAATGGCATGGTCGGTCCCTATTCCATGACATTGTTCCCTTCCCCCGAAGGCCTTGAGGTCGTTACTTTGGGTCGTTTAGCGCTTGACTCACCATTTTCATTGTCACCACAGCAGTTAGTAACTGTATCTTGACGGTCTTACTTTCCGTCTTTTATTTCTGTGCAACTAGGCTCAGTGTCTTTCGAGGAAGCCAGTGAAAAGTGATTTTTGATAGAAGTTTTATCCACATCGTTGTTTTTTGGCTTACGGGCATGAACATCTCTAATATGTCTTGAGTAATTCGATGTAATCCAGCGCCTTGATCCAGTTTTTGAAGTTGCAGTAATTATTCTTGTGGTTTTGTCGCAAACAGGACATATAACTTTTCCACTAAACTCATTAGGTCCCATTTCAACGACCGACACCGTAAAGTTAGAGAATCTTTCTTTATTCTCATTGTCATTTCTAAATCCCGTTTCCACCGATGACAAAAGTAGTTCTGTCACTATCTTTTGTTCTTTTTCAATATTATCCGTGGTTTTTTCATGGCCTTCCGGGACTTTCATGACTCTTTTGCTCGAGCCTCTTTCTTTCATTAAGTTCTTTCGTTGAGCAGGTTCGCAAAAATCACCAAACCTTGTAAAATAATCATATGGTTTGGATATCAGGTATTCTTTTATTCCTTCTACCAGTCTTTTATGTCCTGGTAAAATCCGAAACATGTCCGGCTTTTTCGAATAAATCCTATAGTAATGTTTAAGATTAGCATTTGTGTCAAGCACATGCTTCATTTCTTCTTGGGCGAACCTTTCCATCTCTACTAAATCTTCTGATGTTAAACTGCGAAGAGAGATGGGATTATCAAACCCCATCATCTTGAGTAAGTTCTTTAGATACAAAGGTATTTCAATCCCCAAATCCTTCCGGATAATATACCCGAAATTATCGTGCGAAACCTGAAATCGCGTTAATCGATTTTGAAATGATTTTTATCGATATTAACGTAACAGGGATGTAAAATAATGATTAGTGAATTATCTTAACTAAAACTACATTTTGTATTTCAAGGGAAGTACGATCCGTCATGTAGGGGCGGAGACTATATAAGCTTCTCTTCTATTAAATTGATGAAAGCCCCCTACATAACGGATTGTACTTTTATTTAGAATACGTCGCTATTAAAGCGATAGTAGCGCTTAAATTGAATGTCTATCGGTTATGTAGGGGTAGCTTCTCTTCCTTTATCAACTTATTGGAGGGAAAGCTACCATAGCCTAGACAAAAGGTCAAATATTTGAATCGCTGCTTAAAGGTTTTTTCAGATGTTTACTCGGTTTACTTTGGTATACCGGGCTAAAACTATTTCACTATATTGCCAAACGACTTGCTAAAGCCCAAAATATACGCTGGCAAAATCATTGGCAATTTAATCAAAATCAAATCTGTACTTACGTCAGTTGTCGTTTGGTTTTCCTCAGAAGAGTTATTAGAGGCACTCATTTTCAAACGCGATGCATTCAATTGTATAAATTATAAAAGTTTAAATATAAAACCAATAATTTAATATTAAAGTCAGGCGAAATCAATGTTAAAACCGAGGTTAAAACTGATGTATTGTTGGCTCGTTCACTTTCACCCACGCGTGGAAATTTGGCTCTGCGCTAGCTAGCCTAGTAAATCACGGAAAACACCACTAGGCCGCACTATGCGCGGAACCGAGCGCGAAATTTTCCCACGGTCTGAGTAATGCAAACATCTTGAATATACTTCGGAATAGACCAATTTGAATATTATTTTGTATAGAGAAACATGGACGTTGGGGTAATATTCGAATTTACCTATAGGATTAACACCAATTCGCAATGATTTAACCAATATAGACCAAGATTTCAAGAATTCACAATGATTTCACTAAGAATTCACAATGATTTCACTAAGAATTCACAATGATTTCACTAAGATTTCACAATGATTTCACTATGAATTCACTATGATTTAACTATGCATTCACTATGATTTCACTATGAATTCACTATGATTTCACTATGAATTCACTATGATTTCAAGTATTCAATTTGAATTCAAAATAATTTCCAGACTTCATATTAATTTCGAAATGATTTCAAGACTGCGTTTTGATTTCGAAATGATTTCAAGATTGAGTTTTGATTTCGAAATTATTTCAAGACGATTTCTAGAATTCATTATGATTTTACTACGATTTCAAAATGATTTCACTACGAATTCAAGAATTCACTTTGATTTCAAAATGATTTCAAGAATACAGTTTGATTTTAAAATGATTACAAGATTTTATTTTGATTTCAAAATGATTTCATGTCTAGTGTACACTTGAATTCACGAGTGGATAGCCCCTCGGGTATAATACTGTATATTTAATCGTATCAATTAAAAGGCTATTCAGTGTATTTTTAATTAATCCAACGTCTTCTTTAAGTTTTAATTCTATTCTTATCCTCCAATCTCGTTTTGTCCAAGGCTTAGAGAAAATGAGTAGGAAAACAATTTGGAAATTGGTGCCAGCGCGAATCCGTTGAACCAATCATTACCGACGTTTTTATCACGTGGCTAATGTCGTTCCCCCAATTTTTCATTCCATCTTTAGAACGTTGATTGCGCCATAAGCCCCCCTTATCCGGTTTGCTACCATCTGCTGATAGAAGGCGAATTAACAATTTATTTCAACTTTCTCCCTCTATAATCCGTCCTTTAGTATTGTTCGTCCATGTGCACTCTAACTCTGTGAAGCCTGGTTTTCACTAACCCAAAACGCGGGAAAATCAGTTTTCTGCCAGTTTTCACGTTTCATTGGTGGCAAGCACGAAATCAGAGTTTCTAGATTTTAACTGACGGAATCGGTTTTCTCAGGGCTATTAGGTGTCTTAAAATTTAGAGTCCCTGGTTTTATATTTTCAGCAAAATATTATGTAAAAGAAAGAGGTGTCCAATAATAAGCTACGAACACGTGACGTCATGGGCGTAGTTCTTGTCAGCACCCAAGAAGTTTTTCAACGTCTTTTAAGTAAAGGCGTTTGAACTGTTGAATTAAACTTCTAAAATCGTATAATCCTGAAGAATTTCTTGTAGTTTATCTTAATCGTTCCTTATTTGGCAAAAAAGAATGAATTTTTACAAAGACAATGAATTTTGCTGAATCGATGGGTTGATTTTGGTAAAATTTTCAACTTTAATGGTAAGCCTTGGTCTCAACAAGTTGCGATCTATCATATAACAAGTTTCAGTGAAAACGGTTTACCGCCGTTTTCTTAGGAATTATCCGTGAAACTTTGTTTGGTGAAAACCATACTCACCATAATCTGCTAAATGTTTGCACTATACATCCTCAATGTTTTGTATAATGATACGTTTATTCTGCCTAGCGCTTTATATATATAGTTCACGTAAACAGTTTAACCTTCGAAACCTTTTAACTTCATTACCTTTAACATCATTTTAAAAGTTCGCTTACATTTTTGCTTGGTGTGGTTATGTAATTACACCTAGCATTGTCATGGTGTTTTGTGTGATTGTGTGTCTGTCTGTCTGTTGTTGCACCCCACGTGACCGCGTTCGCAGTTCACAAATCGGCGCAAACGTGTTCTCAATTTCCGGGCCGCATTTCCGCTTTGTCCATCCCATATGGACACCAGTCTGTACACACTGGTTTCTAATCACCATCATATTCTGGTCATTGTCCATCCCACACGGACACCTGTCTGTAATTACTATCTTCTAAATACCACCATCATCTGCGCTTTGTCCATCCCTCATCGACACCAGTCTGTACACTGGCTTCTAAGCACCACCATTTTCTGGTCATTGTCCATCCCACATGGACACCAGTCTGTACACACTGGCTACTAAGCACCACCATCTTCTGGTCACTGTCCATCCAACATGGACACCAGTCTGTAAGCACTGGCTTCTAATCACCACCATCTTCTGGTCTTTGTCCATCCCACTTGGACACCAGTCTGTACACACTGGCTTCTACTCCATCAGCATTGAGGTTAAGACGTACGCGGCGATCGGCTAGGGTTACGAGAATCGTCTAGCCTCCCAATGGCGGGACTTCCACCAAAGGTTCACGCAATTGCACTGTTCTTACCTATAGCTGCGATTCGAAATCTTTGTATACTTCCTATTTGAGTAAGGCGAAGCAACCGGCGTATGCTTCATTTCAAACGCCAATAATAGTCTAGTCATTCAAGTCTGTTTAATTATTCTTTATCAAAACGATGTAACGCTCAATAAGGCGAACAACTAACGAGGAAAATATTTAATATTAATAATAATAATAATAATCTAAGCTTTGTCTACGAAGGGATTTCCACACTAAGCCTGTGGCTTATTTACAGGTGGGTCCCTTTACAATGCATAGAGGGGTGGTGGCTAGCCCCTATGCCACAGCTAACCTACAGCGCCCTTTACTAACTATTACCGTTAACCTCTGCAAGTTTTGATGGAAAGGAGAAACCGGGTTAAGGCGGATGCATACATGGGTTTGGGAGCGGTAAACGGAACGGTAGCGGCAACGGCCAACGGCGCGCGTCAGCGGAAAACCATACACACCTACTGTTTGGTTTGACGCGTCGCTAGCACGAACGCCACCGTTTTCCATAGATATAGGTGGCGTTGTAGGCACAAAATATAATGAAAACCATTAGCAGACGAATACTTTGGCAAAATGGATTCCCATTTATTGCTATTGAGACGACGAAAATTAATATTAACTTTACTTGTTGATAATATAAACAAGAGAGAGAGAACCAAGTGGGTGAAACGTATATTTCTGAAGAGGCGGCAACAAGGTGACTTCCATAACCTTCTGTCAGAAATGAGGCTGCATGACCATGAAGGTAATATATCCTTTATCAAGGCCTACATTGATAAACTTAATTATCCCCATTAAAGAAATTTATTTTTCCAGGATTCTTTAACTATCTTAGAATGGAAGCTGAGACTTTCGATGAATTACTTCGATTAGTTGGACCTAAACTTATGAAAAAAGAAACTAGGTGGAGGAAACCAATTTCTCCTGCGGAGCGACTGGCATGCACTCTCAGGTAAAACATTTTTCATTTGAATATAGAGATATGGATTTATAGAGAACATTTAATGTGTTTAGATTTTTGTCAACTGGATGTTCTATGATAGACATGACCCCTAATACCGATCGACCCTTTTAGATTGGGCCATTCTACTGTTTCTCAAATAGTTCGCGAAACCTCAGAAGCAATTTGGGAAGTTTTAATGCCATTGTATGTGAAGGCCCCTAGAAATGAAAATGAATGGACAACGATAGCAAAAGACTTTTGGGAGATATGGAATTTTCCCAATTGCTGTGGTGCCCTTGATGGTAAACATTGCGTGATCCAGGCTCCCAGCAATGGTGGCTCACTATTTTACAATTACAAAGGGGCCCACAGTGTCGTGCTAATGGCGGTATGTGACGCGAACTATTGCTTTACATTACTAGACATTGGAGATTCGGGTCACCATAGTGACGGGGGTGTGTTCGCCAATTCAGACTTTGGAAAAGCGTTGGTAAATGGAAGATTGAATTTACCAAAACCACGACAATTGCCAGGCAGCAGAGGGCTCGAAATTCCCTATGTTTTTGTTGGTGACGAAGCGTTTCCTTTAAAAGAAAATTTAATGCGGCCATTTCCTGGAACTGCCCTAGATTTAAACCGAAGAATATATAACTATAGGCTATCACGTGCTAGGCGTATCATCGAGAACACTTTTGGGATATTAGCTGCTAGGTTCAGAATATTTCGAAAACCTATAGTTGCGGAACCCAACAATGTGATCAGTTTCATAAAAGCAGCATGCGCCCTTCACAACTTTCTGAAAATAACGGACGAACGAATTAACAACGAGCAGAGACGATATTGCCCACCAAAATATTCAGATTATGTTGACGCTCAAGGAATTGAGAGAGATGGACAATGGCGTTCCGAAGAAACCACTGGTTTAATTGCTGTTGGGCCTCTGGGATCTAACCATGGTTCTATGACAGCCAATGCGATAAGAGAAGAATTTGTAAGATTCGTAAATTCACCCCAAGGTTCACTATCTTACCAAAAAGAAAGAGTTTTGATGGGTAGTACACCAATAAATTAAACGGTCAAACAAATGTCTTTTAATTCTTTAATTCATTATTTGTCATTATTGTCGGGAAACTTTAACTGAAATAAAATATCTTGGATTTTCTTTCTTGCAACCGCCTTTTTATATTCATCAGGCAATTCTCTAATTTCTTGAGCTATGAATTTTGCGAAGTGGTCTTCTTTGTCAAGAGTGTCGGGCGAATTACGTTTCGCTGCTGTGTCTTTTATAATGTCGTCTGTTTCTTTTAATGACTTCAGAAGCTGCTCGCTTAGTTCGGAGCCCGTTTTGACCCTTGATCTTTTTCTTCGAAAATCATTATCGACAGGGCCTATCTCTGAGCTTTTAACTTCATTGCTTGAAGCCCTCTTTGACGAAGTACTTGCACTACTTGTGGTAGATGTAGTGTTTGACTTGCTTGTTTCATCAGCAGCGAAAACATCGTCTACAATGTCAACTGCATTTATGTCTGCATTCTCAGTAGTAGCTGTTTCCAAAGCTGGACCTTCGTGTGATATTTCTAAATCTTGGGCTAAAGACCCATGCTCGAGTATGGAATGAAAAACACTATCAGCTTGTGATGAAGTATCAGCAGTACTTTGCTCTGGAGCAGTATGGAAATTGGTTATGGTCCTGTGGGTGTCATAAAAGAAACATAAGGCTGGAGTTATGTAATAGTGATAGTAGTGTTCACTATACACTATGAAATCGTTTGAATAGCTCTACCAATGACATCAATACGTAATATGTACGATTTAAGTATACATGTCACTGATAATTAGACGGTAGTACATCTTTCGATGTTCATTTCACTATTCAAAACTTTTAAATTTGAACTCAAGTAGTAATCAAATTGTTGAAACTGACTTGCGATGTTGTACATGTTCATGAAGAAACGATAGCTTATCGTAGAGTATCCAAGGGTTTGAAGATGCACTTCCACTAGGCGTTTTCTTGATTTTTACAAATCGATCTCGTATATTTTTCCATTTCTTGATAACCTCAGCTTCTGTAAAACACCAGCATGTAATATGTTAATGTCAAACCAATGATTAAACCTATACAAATTGTTAAACTGATATTTAACTCATACCTGCAATATTTAGCTCCTTTGCAATCGTTTTCCATGAATTTGATTTCACCAGTTTATTTCGATACTCTGGATGTTTCAAATTATACAAATGTTCGAAACATTTCACGCGCTCAATTAATTGTATGTCACCTTCCAAATCCATATTGTACACCTAATACCGACCGCGTGTAAAATAATATATTCGTCTGCTTTCTAAAGAAACCACGTGATTGTCTAAACTGTCGTGATTGGATTGCGCTTCTCCGCCGTTCCGTTACCTTCGGCGAAAATAGAAAAATATCCTATTCTCGCCGCGGCTCACGAGCGGCAAGCGGAACACAGCGCGGCACGAACCGAGATGGTTTAGCGCATGCGCGCCGGCGGCAACGGAGAGCGGCAACGGCTCAGCGGCGTATGTATGCATCCGCCTTTAGACCGCGGAGGAAAACTCCTTTTAACAAGCGGGGAGAGAACTTGCAAACTCTACGCAGAAGGATTTGTTCCCGGATTTTCACCCGGTGCCACAGTCCGGGATCGAACCCGGGATCCTCTTGCTGCGAGGCGAAAGCGCTAACCGCTACGGATAACTTGTTTAGAAGTTCACATATGATATTCTTCTGGCTTCTTTAATTTTAACTCACAGAATGTCAAGTTACAATTAAGCAACCTATTTATGAGCAACTGCGAGACGCTGACCGTACCACTTGTTGTGTTTTTTAAGTATTTGACCACTTTTCCTAAACCCACAACCATCATATTTAAAGTTAGAAAGCTGTTGGTATATGACTTACTAGCTTATTTTCTATTAAATTATATTTACGCCTGGCCGATCGTCTACAGCAAAGATACAATAGTAAAGAGTTTTTTCTGTGGCTTAGGCTGATTCTTTCGAGAGCCAAAAAACTTAAACCTGCGTTTAAATTCTACTTTATAATTAATTTACGCAACGGTTTTGCCGTCTTGGGTAATACTCTTAAACATCATGTTCAGGGGTAAATAACGAAAGGAGTTAGAGACGCTAGCTTCCGTAGTGTAGAATACAGTGGGACTTTCTAACGTAGACACAGAAAAGAGAAAACGCCTCGGTCGCGCCGTCTATAAATCAAAAAAGTATGATATTTTCCGACCAATAGCGTGGCAGCAAAGTTTCGAAAGTCATGCTGGGATATCGATTTTCTCCTGTCTGCTAGTGTTAGTCTGCTTACGACTAAGTGACAATTAGGCTTAGAGTAAAGTTTATTCATTAAGGTGCACTTGAATTACAAACATGCAACTTTAAAGTTGGTAAATTCCTTATTCGAATGTCGTTTTTGCATCCTTCAATACAGTTTTAGTTGTTTTAATTTCTTTAGTCACGGATAAAGTCGATCCTGATCCCACAGTTCCCACTGGCACTGACTCGGAAAAATCACTAAGCCTTGGCTCACTGGGCCGACTCTGTAACCTCGCACTTACGGCAGAACAAGTTTGAACACATTTTGAGGATTTCCCCGGCTTCAAATTTCAAATTGTTGACTTATCTTTCTTCTTTAAATCACTGTTTACTCGCGATTGAATATAATAATTATATTGGGTTGATTTATGAGACGACTTCACAACATCGACACCCGCCATTTTACTTTACCCAGAATACCTTGCGGCGCGAGATTTTAAGGCAAAACTTTTAAGATTCTGGTCTTATTTACAATACAGTTCCAAATATGGCACTACGTTAGCTACAAATTCTATGACGTTTCAAGGTCCCACTGTATTCTACACTACGGAAGCTAGCGTCTCTAACTCCTTTCGTTATTTACCCCTGTCATGTTCAATTGACAATTTGCCCTGGTTTGAAAACACTGGTATTTTGCTAAGAGACGATACTAACTAATTTAATTCGATCCTATCTGCTACGTAACGACGATTACTTTTCACTACGATCTTTTTTCTCGGTTCCACAGACAACTCGGACCTTCTGCTTCAAAGTTATTCCCAAAGAAACCTTTATGTTTTTCTTATTTTGTCCAAAGTTTAAGGTTAGGGGTGTTTAAAAATTGGCCAACCATTATTACAATGGTTTCTTTTTTCAGTATTTGTGCCTTTTTAACAGGCGTATTGTTACAATTGTAACACTACAGACCTTGAATTTCAAATGGGACCGGCAATACCGCAACACTGAGTCGAAAAACCAGGATGGTAATTGTTTGGACCTATCGGTCAGGACATTGGAGGACCAAACATACCGTGGTGTCACGTGTTGAACGTTAAAGCGACCTTCACCACTATACACACCATGACCTGCTCAAGCTGGCAATCTTTGAAAACTCAACTTTGAGGAACTTCTGGTCTCTTTAGATATACAGGGTCTTTCAGTGCAGCTAAGTAGTAGAATTACAGTAATTAGTCTCGTTTCCTAGCAAAATGCCAACCTATTCTAACCAGGACAAATTGGACAGCACGTTTATTTTGGATGACGGTCGCAGTAACGTTCAAATAAAGGCAGTGCTTTATGCCGAACGGTCTCCACACCGACAACATTTGGGTGCGAGGACCTTCGTTATTTCGGTAGTGCAAGACCGTGAACGTAGAAGAGACTGTATAGTCTGTAATGAGGATAGAGACTGACATCGTAGAAAGGTTTAAAGCCAATCTCATGCTAGTAGTAGAGCGGTGGAATTAAAAGTTGCACTAAGCCATTCTACTGTTCGTGCCAGTTTACAAGGGCACTACTACCGGAATAATCATATCCCCGACATCAAGCCATAACGGACGAGAAGTACCTAAGACGGCAATACCATTAGTCTTACCATTCCTCATGAGTTTAGTGGTTGCAAATGTAATGCAAGACACGTACAGTCGTCTGGAAGAGTACCTCAACCACAATGGTAGACACTTCGAATATTTACGTTGAGACGATTACCAAACAGTTTTGAGGTTGCAATTTGAGGCCCAGGTTCTAAGACTAATCGTAGGACAGTGCTTTAAAATATTTTGTTGCATTCTCCATTATTCTTTTTGTATCTTGTCACTCGTTGTCACTTGCATACAATAAAACATGAATTCTAAACATTTATTTACACCCTGTATAAGTTATTATGACATCACCCGTTGGCAGTATTGGGGGTTGTACATAAAGGAAACTGTTGGTCTGATCTCGACACCACTGTATATGTATACAGTGTACGAAACAAATATTTTTCTTCCTTATTTCAAATACCGTCGTTTTTAAGCTTCTTTCATATTTAAAGTGCAACATTATATGGTTATCGAAATCAATGTTATTGGATATAAGTTAAATGTAATTAACGATACTTAAGTACTTCTTTAAGCAATTAGAAAAAGATCAACCCCAAATGTATGACGGTATAGCAAACATAATTATTCAAAATGTAATTACATTAAGACTGAAGTAACAGATATTATAAAAAACGTCTTGGTTTGGACCAAGGCCGAAAAAATAAACGATATGTGTGAGGTTTATCAATTGGCTGAAGTTTCAGATATTTTAGTTATTTTTATCCATTTAATCCTTAATCAATATTAAATTCAATCAACTGATTTTACTGTTAATCGATCTATTCCCTCTAAATTAATTGAAAAAATTACGTATCTACGCTTTTTCAAGAACAATTACATTTTCTGAAATCATTTTATCATGAAATTAATTATTTTGAAGGGATTTCGTGTAAGCACCTTGACGGACATAGTTTTAATTGTTGCTGGCTTGACAAATTTTCAAGTTTGCATCAAAAAAAAAACCTAAATCGGTAAGTTGCTAAGAAGACTGATGTTAAAAAAATATGATAATTTAAATGTATTTTGTTCAGACTCGTTAATAAACGAATGCCGTATACTTAAGACAAAGGAACATCGTTTATTTTGTGTGGTGTTTGTTAGTAGGTAGCTATCTGTAGCACTGGAAAAATATGATATCGGTATAAATATAACCAAAGGTATAGGTAAAGATTACATAAAAAGAAATACGTTTCAGTACCAATGGCTTGTTATATTCATTTCCATTCATTACAACGAAGAAGGTCATACTGAACTTAACCCCCCCCCTAAGAAAGTCTAAAGTACGAAGAGGGAAATTGCAGTGCAACCTTTCTTTCATAGTCGAGATATTAGAAACGTAGCATTTCGATATACGAAATTAAATGTATGAATTCGTGCAACACCCTGGTTTGGCATCCACTATTAAATATTTACATTTTCCTTTCGAATTATGTCAAAGTTCGCTTGGTCTTTTTAGACACAGTATTTCAAATATTCAATATTGATCCCTCAGCACGTACTCCCTTCAAAATAATTAATTTCATGATAAAATGTTTTCGGAAAATGTAATTGTTCTTAAGCATCTGACAGCGAAAAAGCGTAGATATGCAATTTTTTCAATTAATTTAGAGGGAATAGATCGATTAACAGTAAAATCAGTTGATTGAATTTAATATTGATTAAGGATTAAATGGATAAAAATAAGTTAAAAATTGCAATACCTGAAACTTCAGCCAATTGATAAACCTCACACATATCGTTTGTTTTTTCGGCCTTGGTCCAAACCAAGACACTTTTTTATAATCTGAGTATGAGCTTAGACTTGAGATTATAACGGAATCTAAAAAAGAATTACATAGCGAAATTGACGAAGTAGCTATTGAACAGGCTGTGAGAGATTTCGAAAGTGAAGCGATTGAAGCTGATCTTACTAATATCCAACCTGAATTGGAACATCAAAATGAAATAGATAGATTCTGAATTTCTAATTAATACAGTGGAAGAGGCAATAGGAAATATTAACAGAGATATTCTTGATGGTAGTGCGGAAAAAACTGTTGCTCCATCAGTCACGTTAGTTAATGATTCAGAATACAATGCCCTTGTTAGAAAGCTGAATTTGAAACAGAAAAAAATATTTTATGAAGTTCTGCACCATATAAAGTGCAAAGAAACGCCTTTACGGCTATTTGTTACAGGAGGCGCTGGTGTTGGAAAAAGCGTTTTGATAAGTGCCATATTTGAATCTGTTACAAGATTTTACAATAAGCAAACAGGGTCTAATCCCTCTGAGGTTAAAGTTCTGCGAAGCGCACCTACGGGCAAGGCTGCCTTTAATATAGGTGGGGCGACTTTGCATAGTACCTTTTGTCTACCCGTTAGTCAATTTGCCGGAAGCATTTCCAGATTAGAAAGTGAAACTCCTCACAATTGTAGGTCAAGTGAAATTGTTAATTATTGACGAAATATTAATGAGCGCGGTTTGAAAGCCGGTTTAACTGAAGGCGCTTTCAACCCGCCCTCATGTACCACCCGCAAGGGCGCTTTAAGAAAAACTTCCCCGAGATAAAGCGCGTTAACTTAAACTACCTCGGACAAGTGGTTTTAGCTCTAAAAGCGCCTTTACTGAGGGTTAAATCGCCTTTCCGTATTCATGTAACAACAAACGCGCTTTCCCTAAAGAAACAAGTTGTCCCTCTGGGATTTTTCCATTTTCGTACTTTAGGCAAACTTTCTTCATTATTTTGTGATTTTTCTGTTTTTTGTGGTTTTTTCAGTTTTTTGGGGGTTTTCACTTTTAGGATGAGTAACGAGTAGCAAGTTCAGCTCAATCCGCTGTGGAAAAGTGCATAAGTTCGATTAGTGGTCATTTGTCGAAAATTATGATGGGAAAAAAATAATGAGTCAGAAATCATTAAAAGAACAAGTTGGAACGATAAAGAATTTTTAACCCTAATTTCCCTAATTGGAGAGTTAAATATACTCGAAGCACTGGATGGGGCTACTTAACTGCAAAAACAGGAATAAGGATGTTTTTAAAATACTGCAGTTAGAAATGGAAGCTAGAGGATTTAATTTTACGTGGGAACAAATTAGATGCCGATTCAAATTGTGAAAAGTAAATATTTAGCCGCGAAAAAAAACAACAACACTTCCGGAAACGCTCCGTCAAATATGTGTTTTTATGAAGAAATGGACGTAATTTTTGGTTGGAGACCAATCGTTCAATCTGCGGCAGTCGGAGTTGATAAGTAACCTTTATGGAAACTCAAACTCAGGTATTTACATTAATTAAATTTTTAGCGAGTATCACATCACTTCATTGTTTAACGACGCACCCCTCAGCGGATTTAAACCGATTTAATCACGATTAGATTATATAAATCATATTTAGAGTAATTAAGCCGCATTATATTTAGAATGTTTACTTATAAGTTCCGATCGAGGGACAATTCACTTGGCTCCAGGGTAGGTCATTAATCAGTATATAACGTATTTAAACATGATTAAATTAAGGCAGGCATAATCTTTCCGATCCGATTTAATCAGGCTAGTTGAGATTTAATCATTTCAATTTATATATAAAGTCCCCTAACTAGAAGTGACCTGATACTCAATTTTTAGCTTTCACGAGGGAGGTGAGAGAGTTGATGTACATTTAAATTTAATGTCGCATCTTGCTCGCAGTTTTTTATCACATTTCGCTCATTTTCCTCTTGACCCTCTCTTTAAAGGTAGAATGAAATAATCATAGCACCTTTTTATAAATTGTTTTGTTTTTTACACTAACACAAAAATCATGAAATGGCAAGTCTTATTTAAATTGAGGGTTTCATGGACAACTTAGTGTTGTTTAAAGTATTTGTCTATTTAAAATAAAATATGTTTAGTTAAAATCGGTTCAAAACTCTCAGAGATATAATTTTTATAAATAGGCCTAATTAAAAACATTGGTTCACCCATGCGTCGGAGAACCGATTTTAATTTCTTAACTTGCATCAATTATAATATTTTCCGCATCTACGCACTATGAAATAGCATAAGTGTGATACTTTGGAATTTAAATATGAACTAAACTTACAATATATTTGTATGATCATTTCATTCTCTCATAATAAAAACTGTCTTTGTACACAAAGACGCGAAAAAGTAAGAGATAAGTGTAGAAAATTAATTGTTTGAAGTAACAGATATTCAAATTTTCATTTTTGAAGACGTGATTATAAAACATCAATTATTTGAAAAAATTTCTTATCTTAGTTTTTTTCACCAAAATTCCTTAAGTAAAATATTTTATCCTTAAATATGTGCATCATTTTAAAAATAGAAAACGTATGCATTTTATTTTCTTTTTAAAATTTAGAGTTAGTTTGAGTATTCGGGCCTATAAGGAGAATAAAATGGGCAGAAAATTGTTGATAGCAGACAAAATAAAACAAGCATGAAAACTTAACAAAACGTGTTCGTTTATCTTAAAGTTTTCGAGTACGAATACGTACTTCCCCTATTTTCTTCTGATCACAGTCAAAGGGCGAATGTAATTTTCGGTTCGCAATATTTTCAATTTTGAAATATAAAAATAAATACTTCTAGCTCTATTTTTCAGATATCCGAGTATTTGAACTTCCTCGAAGCAACTGTTTCTCGAAAATAAACAGTAGTATCAAGGTAGTTTCTCTGAAATTTTTGTGAAAAAAACTAAGATAAGAAATTTTTTCAAATAATTGATGTTTTATAATCACGTCTTCAAAAATGAAAATTTGAATATCTGTTACTTCAAACAATTAATTTTCTACACTTATCTCTTTCTTTTTCGCGTCTTTGTGTACAAAGACAGTTTTTATTAATATCTGTAACTTCAGTCTTAATATGAATTAAAACTGTTTAGAAACTACTATTTTAAAACGGTTACTGAAAAGCAGGCGCTCCATTTAAGTCTTGTGGTGTTGCGCGTATATTAGTTACCACGTTTGAACTAACAAGGCCCTAACCATCTATTATAGAAGTATTTATCTTGATTGCTTCAACGCCCAGTCCAACTCAAATTGCCTTCCCGTCGTTTTCACGTGCAAAGCACAGTGGATGCAATAATACAAATAGATTCCGAAGACTCAGGCTAAAACTTTATTACGTAGACCTGTGTACAAAAACAATCTATACACCTGTGCACAAACATATTCCATAGACCTGCGCTGGGTGACCACATTTCCTAAATTTTATAATTTTTCCAATTTTCGGATGTCTTCCTATTAGTTCCTATAATTTCGATAATTTTCCTATATTTTCCTATTTTTTGAAATTGTAGATATTTTGTGCGCTCTCACTTTTGGTTTTGTTATATATCACCAAAGCTATGGAAGCCTCTAAAAATATTTGTCAGGGAATTCTGTGATGTTTTAAAGTTATAGCATATGTCTTTAAGATTACGTTCCATAAGTATGACACTTCCTATATTTCGAAATGCTAGAGACTTAATGAGAGCTAGTTCGAGAACGACGCGAGAATTGACTACACACGATTCTCTACTCCATCTTCCTATTTAGTCTGTACTAAGCCTTTGACAGGGCCTCATCAGGCGTCTCTTTACGAGAATTTATGACGTTTCATTTACGTCACTTCGAGACAAGCTCTCAGTTTCCAGTGACAAATTTATGTAACATATCTTACGAAATTATGGTTATAATTAAACCAAAGCTCCTTTGTAAATCTTGTCTTATTACTTTCAAATCATTTGCAACCTATATTTTGCTATTTTTTCAAGGGTAGTTCTCTTGTCTTTTGCTGTTTTTTTAATTATACATCTATATCTATATAAATCAAAGTCCTGACTGACTGACAGACTGACTGATAATCATCGCCCAGCCCAAACCACTGGCTCCAGAAAGCTGAAAATTTGGAGGAACGTTACTCGTAAGTAGTAGGCGCGTACTAAGAACGATTTTTCCAATCTTCATAAATGGCACCCAGAAATGTAACAAATCTTCTCTTTGTAAGAAAGTCCGCGAGTTTCAACCGATTTCACAAATATTTAGTACACTGGATTCCTTTAACCTATAGACGGGCTGAATGGTCTTTCGGGATCGATTTGTTGCCATCATTTTAAATGGCGGCCAGATATTTAAAAACCTTTCTTTATAGAATGTCTGCGTGTAAAGTAATTAAAAATGTCCCGACGAGCTGATGGGCGACGCCGAGTGCCTTCGCTACTAGGATGCTACAAAAATATTAGACGAATCAGTAAAATGTACGCATACTTGATGGAAGTTTTTACTACACTCAAGCGATGCCGCGGGTAACAGCTAGTCTCCTATAATTTCCTGTAAATCAATTGTAAATTTCCTATTTTCCTATAACTATTACAAGGTTATTTGTGGCCACCCTGAGTACACAAACATATTTCGTAGATAACATAGACTTGTGAAAACACATGTCATATAATTGTGTACAAACTAATCCCGTAGACTTGTGCACAAACAGATCCCTTAGAATTGAGCACAAACTGATGTAATAGACTTGCGCACAAAATGATGTCATAGACTTGCGCACACACTGATGTCATAGACTTACACACAAACAGAATGTCATAAACTTGTGCAAAAAGAGATGTTATATACCTGTACACAAAAAGATTCCATGGACCTCTGCAGAAAAATATTCCATACCCCTATGCTCAAAAATATGCTCAAGAATATCTCGTACACCAGTGCACAAAAATACTGCATATCCATATGCACAAAAATATCCCGTATCCATTTTCAGAAAAATGTTCTTTAGACCTGTGCACAAACAGATGCAGTGGCCTTTGCAAAAACAGATTCATTAGGCCTCTGCACAAACCGATTCAGTAGGCCTGTGCACAAAATATTCCGTAGACCTAAGCACAAAAATATTCCGAAGACCTGTGCACAAAAATATTCTGTGGACCTGTGCACAAACAGATTCCGGAGACTTGTACACAAACGGAAGTCACAGGGTTGTGCACAAACAGATGTCATAGACTTGCGCAAAAAATACATCATAGACTTGCGCAAAAAGAGATGTCATGGATATGTGCACATCAGATTCTATGGACTTGTGCAAAAACGGAAGTCTTAGACTTGCTTACAAACAGAAGTCATAGACCTGTTTACATAAAGATTCCATAGACCGGTTTACATAAAGATTCCATAGACCGGTTTACATAAAGATTCCATAGACCGGTTTACATAAAGATTCCATAGACCGGTTTACATAAAGATTCCATAGACCTGTGCCCAAAGAGATTCCATAAAACTGTGCACAAAAAGATTCCCTAGACCTGTGCTCAAAAAATATGCCGTAGGCCTGTGCACAAACAGATGCCGCAGACCTATAAAAAAACAGATTCCGTAAACCTATGTACAAACAGATTCCGGAGATCTGTGCACAGATTCCGTAGCCATGTGCACAAACAAATTCCGTAGACTTGTACACAAGTGGAAGTCACAGGCTTTTGCACAACAGATGTCATAGACATGTTCAAACCAGATTCCATAGTTTTGTGCACAAACAGAAGCCATAGACCTGTGCATAAAAAACATTCTATAGACTTGTGCACATCAAGCTTCCATAGACCTGTGCACAAAAGATTTCATGGAGATGAGCATAAAAGATTTCATGGAACTGTGCACAAAACATTATACAGGGTGTTTCTGGAAAGTCTGGCACAAATTAACAGGCATGTTCCTTGGGTCAAAAGGAGTCCGAAAGGTCCTATGACGTTTTGGGGTAAAACGCTCCGTTGCGACGTTATGGGCTCTCAAAAGTAGGCCGAAAAACAAGGAGATTTTGCAGAATTATAGCACTAGTATTGTGGTTTGGACCCAATTGTTTTCGATTATTGAGCATAAGTCAATGATCGAAATAAGTTCAAACCTAGTGGAAGACCGTGAACGTGTTAAACGGCCAAAAGCGTTAATCCCTTTGTTTTTATTAATGATTGTAATTAAAGGTAAGGAAAGTAGCTCAGATATCGGTTACTTGTTTGTTCAGTTGTACTGGTAACTGACCAGTCTTTTATTCTTTATTTGAATAAGACACATTACCTTAACAATAATTCGAATGAACCACTTAAGTTTTACAATAATTCTAATGAACCACTTAAATTTTACAATAAATCGAATCGAACCCATTAATTTTACTAGGGGTGTGCGAATAGCACTTTTTGGGTATCGAACCGGTTATCGAATACCAAAAATTTTCCTTATCAAATACCGAATCGAATAGTTTATTCCAAATCGAATACCGAATAGTTGGGCCTTGGTAAATTTTTTTCTTCCCGATTAATAGCGAATAGTTAAGCCTAGTAACCGCGAATATTTAACCCTAATATTCGCGAATACTAGGCCAACTATTCGCGGTTAATCGGGAAGTAACCCTAATAATCGCCAATAGTCAATACAAAGGAAGGAGAAGAACATTTAGAAGCTCCTAAATTTCAAAATATCTCTCATTGGTGGTGAAGTATTTTCTTAAAATTTTTCTATGCACTTGCAGGTAGTTTTTGATGGGAGACAAATAAAATTGGGATGAAATTTTTTTAAATAAGGTGGGTCTCTCTAGTGCCAAGGACCTAAATTTATGGTAGTCGAACTTTAACCGAATAGTCAGTTCGGTATTCGATATTCGAATCGAATAGTGAAAATGGGCTTATCGAATACCGAATCGAATTATTCGGTTCGGTTTTCGACCGAATTATTCGATTGAAACGGTTAGCCGCACACCTCTAAATTTTACAATAATTCGAGTCGAACCCATTAATTTTACAATAATTCGAGTCGAACCCATTACATTTACAATAATTCATATTGAACCCATTACATTTACAATAATTCGAATGAACCCCATTACATTTACAATAATTCGAATGAACCCCATTACATTTACAATAATTCGAATGAACCCCATTACATTTACAATAATTCTAATGAACCCCATTACTTTTACAATAATTCGAATCGAACCCCATTACTTTTACAATAATTCGAATGAAACATAATTACATTGTTCTACAAAAACTGCTCAAAATGGGTACCATCAACGTTTAAGCAAACTTGCGCGTGTACACCATGAAGCACGATATGGTACACACATTTAAGCCGTCTGTAAAAAACCTACAACTTCTGACGTTGAAAACAACCCTAATGTTTAGACCAACACAGCAGGGGGGAAATTCGAATTATTGTAAATCTTATGGGTTCGATTCGAATTATTGTAAATGTAATGGGTTCGATTCGAATTATTGTAAAATTTAATGGGGTTCGGTTCGATTTATTGTAAAATTTAAGGGGTTCATTCGAATTATTGTAAAAGTAATGTGTCTAATTCAAATAAAGAATAAAAGACTGGTCAGTTACCAGTACATCTGAACAAACAAATAACCAATATCTGAGCTACTTTCCTTACCTTTAATTACAATCATTAATAAAAACAAAGGGATTAACGCTTTTGGCCGTTTAACACGTTCACGGTCTTCCACTAAGTTTGAACTTATTTCGATCATTGCCTTATGCTCAATAATCGAAAACAATTGGGTCAAAACCACAATACTAGTGCTATAATTCTGCAAAATCTCCTTGTTTTTCGGCCTACTTTTGAGAGCCCATAACGTCGCAACGGAGCACTTTACCCCAAAACGTCATAGGACCTTTCGGACTCCTTTTGACCCAAGGAACATGCCTGTTAATTTGTGCCAGACTTTCCAGAAACACCCTTCATAGGCTTGTGCACATAAAGATTCCTTAGACCTGTGTACATAAAGATTTCATACCCATAGTAATAGTAGGTTTGTACACAAAACTATTCCATAACCATTTGCCCAGAAATATTCCCTAGACCTGCGCACAAAAATATTTCATAAAACTGTGCACAAAATGATTCCATTGACCTATGCACAAAATAATCTATTGGCTATAGTATAAACATGTGACATAGACCTGTGTACAAAAATAATCCATGGACCTGTGCACAAAAACATGCCATGGACCTGTTCAGAAACATTCCATACCCCTATATGCTCAAAAATATTTCACACCCATTTGCACAAACATTTTCCGTAGACCCGTGCACAAACAGATGCCGTAGACTAGCGCATAAACAGATTCCATAGATTTGCGCACAAATATATTACGTAGACTCGTGCACAAATAGATTCCACAGACTTGTACACAAACGGAAGTCACACGGTTTTGCACAATCCGATGTTATAGACTTGTGCACAAACAGATGTCATATGCTTGTTTAAAAACTAATTTCATAGACTTGCTCATTAAGACATTTGCACATGAGATTCCGTAGACTTGTGCACATAAAGATTCTTCAGACTTGTGCACAAACATATTTTGTAGACCTGTACACACACAAATACCATAGACTTGTGCAAAAATAGATGTCAAATATTTGTGCAAAAATAGATGTTAAATATTTGTGCAAAAATAGATGTCAAATATTTGTGCAAAAATAGATGTCAAATATTTGTACAAAAACATATCCCTTAGACTTTTGCACAAAATGATGTCATAGACTTGTGGAGAATCATATGTCCTAGACCGGTGTACAAAACATTCTATAGATTTGTGCACAAACATGAGTCATATACCTGTACACAAAAATATTTCACGGACTTCTGCACAAAAACCTTCCATATACCTGTACACAAAAATATTCCATTGACCTCTGCACAAAAACATTCCATAACCCTATGCTCAAAACGTTTCCTTACCCTTTTGCACAAAAATATCACTTACACCTGTGCACAAAAATATCACTTACACCTGTGCAGAAAAATATTCGGTATCCATTTTCACAAAAACATTCCGTTGACCTCTGCACAAAAACATTCCATAACCCTATGCTCAAAAATTTTCCTTACCCATTTGCGCAAAAATATCACGTTCACCTGTGCACAAAAATATTCCAAATCCATTTTCACCATAATATTCCATACACCTGTGAACAAAAATATTCCAAATCCATTTTCACCATAATATTCCGTACACCTGTGAACAAAAACAGTTCGTAAACCTGTGCACAAAAATATTCCGTACACCTATGCATAAAAATATTTCGTACACCTGTGCACAAATAGAAATCACAGGCTTGTGCACAAAGAAATGTCGTAGACTCGCGCAAAAAGAGATGTTATAGACATGTGCACATCAGATTCCATAGAGTTATGCACAAACATTTTCAAAACCCCTATGCTCAAACAGATTTCATACCCTTATGCTCAAAAAGATTCCATACCCATTTGCACAAAAATAATCTGTAGACCCGTGCTCAAAAATATTCCGTAGACTCTTGCTCAGACAGAAGTCACTTGCGTGTGCACAAACAGATGTCATAGACTTGTGAATAAACAGATGTTATAGACTTGTGCACAAAGAGATGTTATAGACTTGTTCACACACAGGTGTTATAGAATTGCTCACAAACAGGTGTTATAGAATTGCTCACAAACCGGTGTTATAGACTTTTCACAAACAGATGATTTAGACTTGTGCACAAACAGATGATTTAGACTTGTGCACAAACAGATGATTTAGACTTGTGCACAAACAGATGTTTTAGACTTGTGCACAAACAGATGTTTTAGACTTGTGCACAAACAGATGTTTTAGACTTGTGCACAACAGATGTTTTAGACTTGTGCACAAACAGATGTTTTAGACTTGTGCACAAACAGATGTTTTAGTCTTATGCATAAACAAATGTTATTGACTTGCGCAAAAAGAGATGTTATTGACTTGCGCAAAAAGAGATGTCATAGAAATGAGCAAATCAGATTCCAAAGACCTGTGCACAAACAGAAGTCGTAGACCTGTGCACAAACAGAAGTCGTAGACCTGTGCAAATAAAGATTTTTCACTTGGGCACATAAAGATTCTTCAGACTTGTGTACACATAAAGATTCTTCAAACTTGTGCACATAAAGATTCTTCAAACTTGTGCATATATACCATAGACCCATGAACAAAAAATTCCAAAGACCTGTGCACAGAAGATTCCATACTCCTATACTCAAAAGGATTCCATGCAGATTTGCACAAAAACATTCCGTAGACCAGTGTAAAACAATATTCCATAGGCCTGTGCACGAAAAGATTCCATAGACCTGGAAACAAAAATATTCCACTGACCTGTGCACAAAAGATTGCATAGGCCTCTGCACAAAGATATTTTATACCCCTTTGCACAAAGATATTCTGTAGGTCTGCGCTTAAACAGATTCCGTAGACTTGTACACAAACAGATGTTATAGTTTAGACTCGTGTAAAAATTTAATTACCTATAATTGGTAATTATCTTTAATTGCTTATTTTGTTTAATTAAATTTAATCTGTACTTCGCAACTAAATTAGTTGGACGCGCAATAGTTATAATGACAATTAAGTTAGCTAATTGCCCTACCAATTTGATTATCCGCAGTAAAACGACGTAAGTCCTAGAATGACTTTCTTTATTACTTAACCCAAGCAAAAAAGTCTTAAGTTCCACAGTTTAAAGGTAAACCACGTAATTCGGAGCAGGTACTTAAAACTTTTAAAAACAATACTTAAACTTTGTTTTTCTTAATGAAACAAAAATTGGCGCCCACTTTAAAAATGGGGCTTTCATTTAAGACCATTTTCAAATCTATCAAACGTATAGTTATTTTTGTAAGGGTAGTTACAAAATGTGTAAGTTTGGAAAATTTCCCATGTTATTTCTATGGAGATTCTCTAGTTTTTCGCCAATATCTGTGATTAATTTTATGGAAATGAAAACTACCCTAAGCAACTTTATATAAAATAAACTATTAGGTGGATCATCTTGAAATTTTTACCACATTTTAAGGGCCCGGATTTTAGTTCAGTTTATTTCAAAACAATAAACTTAATACGAAAAAAGTTAAAACCAATCCAAAAACCTTCCTTATACATTAGAGCCGTCATCAGGCCTTATCTAAGGGAGCTACCGCTCCCTTAATGTGCGTTCTCAAACGAGCGAGAAAGCCATACAGTCGAGGCGGATCGCGCACGCATGAAGCTGATTTTTGAAACTGATTCTCGCGCCCTCGTTCACATATTTGCGAGAAGATTACTTTTACGCGCTTTTTGCCGATAGATGGAGCTGATTGTCGCAGTCAGCTCGGGTCAAACACGATCAAAAAGTGTTTGATTTTCTCGCCGCTTTTTTATCGCAAAACAACACGTGACAATTATTATCCAATAGGAACTACGAAACTAAAAAAGTGGCGCCATAACTGACAGAGACCCTAAATTTCTAACCTTCTCTAATAAAGATGTGGTGCAATTAGTTTAGTTATATCAGAAGCCTATAATTAAACCTCTGGTTATATTTGATATCCGTTCCGTTATGAAATCCATGAAGGAAAAAGCGAAACAATTAAAAGCGGAAGAAAGACAAAAAGAAGTAGAGAAAAAAGAAGCATTAATTGAATCTGTCAGAAACAATAACGTTTTATGGGATAGATTCCTTCCCTCCCACAGGGAAAGAGATACTTTAGAAGCCGTATGGGAGCAGGTTAGCCTGGAAACTGGCATTCAAAGTAAGAATCACAGAATAATACACTTGAAATGTCAAATTTTATTTAAAGAATTTGAATTTTTTACTGTAGAGAAAGAGGCAAAAACAACTTGGAAATACTTGAAGGACCAATTTAGAGTAAACTTTCACGCAATTTCTGTAAAGAAATCAGGCCAGGAATATTTAGAAGAAGGAGATATTTCTTTAGTCAAATGCCTTACTTCAAGCAAATGCTTTTTTTGAAGGACACAGTTGCCAAGAGAGAGTAATTGCAGATAATAACGAAGCTTGTTTAGAGTTACATTACTTTTGAACTTCTTTAGCACCACATCTAATGTAGAGCCAGAGGACGTCTCAAAATTAAATGAGGAAGCTAATGATGCAGCTGCATTCCAGGTATTCATCCCTTAATCCCATTTCGTTTCCCATAATGATTGTATTTTTGTTTGATAAAGATTCTATCAAACCTTGGGCAAGGTTTCATCAATGAAGAAATTGAGGAAGATAATTCGGTGCAAGAGACAGCTACAGCCGGACCCTCAAAATATGTAGAAAAACAAACCACAACGTCAAATAAACGCAAAATAAGGGAGAGTACCCCACAAACAACAACACTGGACACGGAAATAACAGTTGTTGATGAGTGTGTTTGGACTAACTTTACTAATTTAGGAATTAATATTTTTAAAACTTTGGGACCTCGATTGATTGGATTGAAATAAATTCTAGATTGTTGAAGCAAGCAACTATTCAAGATGACGACGAAGAAAAACTAGGAAAATATCTGGCAGTTTTGATGCGCCGTGTTGGCCCTAAATATAAAAACAAGTGCGAGTTCAAACTGCTTCAAACAGTTTATGAATATATTGAAAAAACTGAAGCAGATAGTTCTGAAAACTAAATTTTGTACAGTATGGCTAAATTATTTATTTTGTAAAATGATACTTTTATATATCAAATAAAATGATTGAAAACAAATTTATTATTATTGTTTTTTAATTATCACTTCATGGATTAGTAACCCCAGGCATCTCCCATTGCCAGGGGACTTCCCCCTCCTCACTCCAAAAATAATCGGTATATTTCTGACGTGTTCGTGTCGCTTCTTGGCTAGAATTTCGCGCTGTTGAGCAGGCAATATCGGTAAAACAATTCTCAGGTTCATCATTCCATGAGCCATAACAAAATTTCCCATTTTTATCAACAAAATCAGCGTACCCTGGTGGGCAATATACCCTGTTTTTTTCTTTTGGCCTGGCTCGATAGCCATCAAAAAGTTGTGAAGCACAACATTTGCTTTCACAACTCTATCAACGTTGTCTGGATTTAAGGTCATGGTTCGATGATAAACCTGCTATCTGGCACCTAATAAACCAAAAGCATTTTCACTGCAACGCCTGGCTCTGCTTAACCTATAGTTAAACACTCTTTTCTTCGAGTCTAAATTCCTTCCTGGATATGGTCGGAGAAAATCAGTCCTAAGCTGGAACGCTTCATCGCCCAATAATACATGGGGGGCTCGAATGTCACTTCTTGGTAAGGTAGAAGGTCCTGGAATGCCTAGTGTTCCTTTTTCCAGGGCTTGGCCGATTTCTGACGACTTAAATATGCCGCCGTCTGAGCTTGATCCGTAGGCTCCTACATCTACCGCCAAGAATTTGTATGCTGCATCAACTACAGCCATGAGGACAATAGAATTTGTACCCTTTTGCAACAATAATATTTATAGCAGTTATTAAAAAATTTTAAATGTAAAATTATTTAGAAAAGAAGATCCATACTTTGTAATTATAGTAAATTGACCCCGTTTTCGCGGGCTGTTTAATTGCGACATGCTTGCCATCTACAGCCCCACAACAATTGGGGTATTACCATTGTCGTCCAAATTGCGTGGTCCCTTCCATCCATATTGCCCTAGTTGGGGTCTTAAGAGAAACACCATTCAGTATTGGTTATCGAGTTTAAAGTATAAACCAAATCATACCGGAAGATACAGTGGTTGTAAAACTTTCCACAAAGCGTCGCAAGTCTCTTTAATGACATAGTGAGATGTCGATTTGCCAATTCTAAAGCCATAGGCAGTGCTCATAAAGCTATCACCAGTGGCTTAAAACCTAGGAAACGCGAAATTAGATATCAAATCTTAAAAATATATATTCTTTGAATTGTTAAGATTACCTTAATGTAATAGCTAAACGATGAGCTGGGGAAAGCGGTTCTCTAGAACGAGGGTACTTTTAAAGGGAACTTGCTAGCATTCCAACCAACTTATCAAAAACGTCCGGCGTCATTCTCAGAAAGTTGTGGAAATAAGAATGGTCACAAATCCTCATAGTATTTAGCTATGAATAGGTCATACATTTTTTCAAACTTAAAAACAGGATTTACATAGCTTGTGTTCTTGTTAAGCCTTGGCTTATACGTACCAGAGTATGAAAATATCCTTCAATTTTCCTATTTTGCCAAATCGGATGCACCCACCATCGGCGATCTTGTCTTCTCTTTCGTTTTACATTTTTTTCGAGCTCTTGTTTCTTTCTCAGTAGGATTTTTTTTTTCAACAGCAAAAGAACCACACGTCTATTCTTTACAATCGCCATCTTTGTCGATCCGTCAAGATGCGCATGCGCGAAACGTGGGATTTTAATTTTTCTCGCCGTTTATGTGAACGCCCGAGCGAGAAGATCACGATGATGTTGAGAGCGGAAGCTGAATTCAAAATCAGCACGCGAGAATAGGTTTCAAACTTCAGCCTAAGCTTCACGCGTAATCTTCATATTCTCGCTCGTTTGAGAACGCACCTTTAGAATATTCTTAGCTCAGTGTATCTCGATCATGATGCCACCTAGGCTCCAGCAAAAAAAATATAATAATTTCAAGTTTACATATCTCAAGCTTTTCATCCTGTTCTTATTTGGGGGTCATACGAAAAGATTAATATCTGCAGTTTATGTAAAGTGTTTCCTACTTTTTAAATTGAATTTTACAGCTGAGAAATAGGGCAACACAAACATATTCATCCGATAATTCCAATTATATATCACATATGCGAAAATTACAAATATGAGGGATTTTTGAAAGGGATATAGCGGAATTTTCCTTTTGAACTTTGACCTATAAAAATAATTAAGTTTTGAGGGATTTTTGAAAGGGATATAGCGGAATTTTCCTTTTGAACTTTGACCTATAAAAATAATTTAGTTTTAAGAATTTATGTAGATAAATATCATTCCAAAGATGACAATGACACCTTGTTCGTTAAAATCGATTCATAAGTTTACGAATTATGAAATATTTCAATTTGGCGGCCATTTTCCAAGATGGCCGACTTACCTACTTGAATTGGGTCATGTGACCAATGTTTTTTACAAGCCCTGTAGGTCGTTTTAAAAACCCAAAAGAGAAACTGAGGGGACATTGAAGTGCCGACGGGACTATAGCTATACCTAGACTAATATTACCGGACGGTAAATTACCGACCCACATCTCTACTTACGAATCTTTAACGAGATACTAAATTAAATAACTAAAGAAATTCAACTCACTTTTATAACTTAGATTTTTCTCCCCAAATCGGTGACTGGAGAGCTCTACTTCTCAAAAAAATGGCACGAATTTTACTTGGTTTTGGACTTTTGGTGAAAAACTTCCAACATCCGCCACCATAGCGCTTGTGTCGGGCGTTGCTCTAAGAAAACCTAGCTCCCTATAGACCATTACAAAATGTAGGAGGTGGCTTTAAGAAATATGTAGCTTATACGTCATCAGTGATGAATTTCTTCCTAGTTTGTGTGCGCTGTTAAGCGCTGAGAAAATTCTAAGTTTCAAATTATTGTAAACATCAGGTTTGTTTCTCGCGGTTTATTGGCGTTGTAAAACTCGTAATAAGGGCCTTCATATCTAAAAGTCTTAGGTTTCCGGGATTTAAGGTTGGAAATATCAATTTTCTGGTTGAAACGTTTCCCACACATTTTGGAAATCCAATAGATGTCTACAGCCTGGGACTGTTTTATGAAGATGAGATATGTGACGAGAGCTAAATTATTAATGATAGGTCAGTTGTTGGAAATTTACACAAAGTAGCGTTTGTAATTGATATTATGAAGTTAAATGAAAGTTTAAAAGAAACAATTGAAGATATGGCTACGTAATATAATCTGCTGTTTTCGAAACACGAACACGATGCCCGAGGAGGTTACTCGGCCTTTTTATTCTCATGGAACAAATGGGTTCACGAATTAGTTTATGGCGTGAGCGGACCGGATTCTGTTATTAAGTGTCCAGAGGAATACAGGAATGAACGTCTAAACGTGCTTCAGTGGCTTGGTTGGAGATTAATAGATATAAAGGCAAAAGAAAAGCATATAGGAAAATCCATAAACTACGTCCTGCAAAAAAGCCATTTTCTGACCCTTCCGTCCCCCCAGATCACGCTTCGTCACGTTTACTCAGACCCCTCCCCTATTCATCCTCGGTTATGCTAGTGGTGACTTAAAAGTGCCATTAGGGAGTTTAAGGTGACACTACGCGTATTTAGCAGTCCTTACTTGTACGTGTAAACTAGTTCTGAAATGTACTGGTCTGTTTATTTTAAGTGCGCTTTTTAAATTGGCTACACGTACACGTAAGTAGTATATCATTGCTTTAAAGTTTCTACTATTTAAGCGATGTTGAAATATATTTGGTTAAATTATTGTAGAAATCGTTCCAAGGGTGTACTTACGTTCTTTTCCTCCAATAACAAAAGAGAGCCAATTTGTCTCGTAATAAAATTAACGTTAAATGTGACGTCACGCATCGAATGAACCCCTCCCTCCCCTCTTGTCACGGACCGTCACAAACTAACAAACCCCCTCCCCCATAATAGTGTTACGTAGTTTATGGACGGTCCCTATCGACCAATTGGTAAACAATGAGCAAAATAAAGCGGACAGATTTTTGGCGAGCAGAACGCCGTACGAGCGAGAAATTAGTAATGAAGCCCAAAAGGTTAAATTTCGTCACTAAAAAATTGATCGATTGTACAACATGAACCGAATTGTAGGTGCGGTGAAGGGAGAGATTTGGCGGGGAAATTTCAAAGGTATGCAAGCACTGTTTAAGATAAAGGCAGAGAAAAAGCCACTCACCAAAAAACAACGGAAAAGCACATGCGTTACAAAATAGCACTGTTAGAAATTGTCAAAAATGAGTTGAGGACCTCCCAGCGGTGATAAATATGATTAATCGCCATGAATAATGGCTTGCTCATTTAACTTTAAGCACAATTGTCTCGCGAATAATTGAAATGGTTGTGCAACAATGGAGATTTTGGTCAAATGACCCTACCCCAGAAAAATGATTATTACTATTTTAATGTAAATGCTTTAAGTTAATAGGTCTTCATTTGTTTATGAATAATGATAAACAATCTTTTTGTCACAAAAGAGACAGCAAAATATATAAGAGAAGAGGAATATTTAAAAACGCGGTTTCACAAAATTGTCAATGAAATTCCAGAAGCTATAGAAAAGATGTTCACCTTCAGTCAGCTCGACGAATTTAGGATTTTTTTCAGAGGAAACTCGTTCACGCTAAAATAGCGGATTTGATTAGAGGAGCAAATCTACGTTACATGCTTTATGGGGTTCCAAAATCTAATAAAAAACTGATAAAAAAGTAGTCCAAAAATCCAAAAACAAGCTGAAAGACAGCAAAAGAAATGAATCCCATAAAAACATTTTTAAATCGAGACGAAGGACATAGATTGTAGTAGTACACTCGCTAGAAGCCCTTAAGCCCCCTTTATCATATGCCATGTCAAGAAATAGGATAGGGGAGGAAAATGTTAAATCAAGGTCAGGCAGGGAAATTAAGAAAACGGCTTCAAAAGACTTTTATTACCTCTCCGTGTGACGTAGTCCAGGAGAGGTTCTGTAACGGCCGTGTATGTGTGTGTGTGTCTGTCTGTGTGTCTGTCCGTTGTTACACCCACGTGACCGCGTTCGCAGTTTGCGTATCGGAGCAAACGTGTTCGCCATTTCCGAACTGCATTCACAGTCACGGAAATGGCTCCTCTACTTGAGTTCTCACACCACCATCTTCTGATCTTTGTCCATCCCACACGGACACCAGTCTGTTCTTACTGGCTTCTAATCACCACCAGCTTCTGTTCTTTGTCAATCCCACAATGACATCAGTCTGCACTTACACTGGCTTCTAACACCACCATCCACTGGTCTTCCGTCTATTCCACATAGACACCAATCTGTATCATTGGCTTCTAATCTATTATTATCGTTTGGTTTTAGGATAAACGCGGCGATCAGCTAGGGTTACGAGAAACGTCTAGCCTCCCTAAGGTGGGATCGACCACCTAAGGTTTTCGCAATTGCGCTTATTCCTTACTATCATAATGGAAACGAATCGTATATATACCCCACAATTTGAAGCAAGCGGGCAAGAGGGGTACCCTTCACTTTAAACGTCAATATTAGCAAAGTTTGAGATGAAAATAGGTATAACTTTATTTTAAACGATTTAATTATTATCAATGTTAATTATTGAAGATTAAAATAATTAAAAATAATTATATTTATTTAAATATTAAAGATAAACCTCTCGTGCAAAGAGAGAGATTATCATCGCCTCCTATATCTACCAAGGCCCGTGCATGCGATATATTTCCTTCATTGCCTCCTATATCTATCAAGGCCCGTGCATTGTGATATTTTTCATTCATTGCCTCCTATATCTATCAAGGCCCGTGCATTTCGATATACTTTTCAAAACAACAACCAAAATGGGAAGCTCCTCTCAGAAACATAATAATTTCTTTTCTCTGTATATGAAATGAAAATATGCATAATATTGCGCTCCTTCTTTAATGGTATGAATCCTTGCCTGTCTTCGAATATTTTACGTAGGAGTAATACGTTTTTAGCGAAGTCTAGAGAGGATAAACATAAGCGAGATTGTTTCGGAAAAAAATACTGCTTCCACTATAATGGGTTTATACTCCTTGTTACTGTTGTATAGAGTAATCATGATAAAAGCTTAAAAAATTATGAGAGGACAGACCTTTTTTATCCTCTTGTTTTATTCTTATTTAGAATATAAAACATTTATTTTGTATCAAAAAATATTTTTTGGTGCTAAGATTGCTTTAAAAAAATCCAAACGGTTAGGCATTGGTAAAAAAGACATATGATATAATGAGATAACGCCCACCTTGTTGAAAATTGCCCTTTATTTATCCGCGGGAGCCATTCTTAATGAGCATTTCGATGCTAGTAGGTTGTCAATTAAACTACCGGTATATTATTGTTGTTGGAAATTGGATTTTAAGTCAAATTAAGTGGTTGTAAAGAGCCAGCAGGTTTTTGCCGCTTCTTTTTGTGAGTATTTGATTTTTGTATGTAAAATAGAGGAAGATAATGTTGAGAGTAAGGATGAAATGCGGAAGCGCAAAGCGCGGGAAAGGATGAGGGCAAAAAGGTCGAAGTTTTCATTGGATACTTAAGTTTATATAATCTTCTCGACACGGAGAGGTAATATTTTGGTTTTCCCAACTTGTTATGATTGAATGTATTAATTTGTGATAAACTCTCAAATACTTTTTTATAAACTGTCAAATATTTTGATAAACCTCCAAATAATTTGTGATAAATTTCAAACCAAAAAATCTCATTTTAATTTAAAACCAAAAAAATTGGTTTAGAAACATTCTCATTTTAATAGAAGAACTTTTAAAAAACTCAACTAGTGCTCATATTATTTTATTTATCGCACACGTCCAATCCCAATTTCCGATAAGATGCCTCTGAATTTTGGAATATATTGGTGCATCCCTTCGCGCGCTGCTATTATAGTTTAAACTGGTTAATTTCCCGGCGGTACTATATTTCATTTGGCTAAATAAAGCCTCTATACATTTATCCTAACATATAAAGGTATCTTGTTAGATGACGAGCTGAAAAATCTTTCACATAGCCAAGAAAGCCATAAATACTTATTCCCAAAAGCTCTAAGGTTTGTCAAGCAAGAAACTTTCGATTGTTAGTCAACTTTTCCTTGTCACCCATTCTTTATGTCGCCCAATCTTGGAAAAGTGTTTTAAACCATTTAACATAGACTTTATGGGCGGAGAATCCAGATTATAAACGCGGACTATGGAGAGTAGACCATTTTCAAAAATATCTTGGCAAGCCTTTAAGTAGTCGAATTTGGTCATAACGTTTTGCTTGTCTGCCGGGATTTCTACAAACATTGGGTTTGCATAATTGAAGAGCTCCCCAAGAACTTCATTCTGTTGCATAATTCTCGCAGGTGGTACATTCAATTTTGTCCAAGAATCCCGGTCTACATAGGATTGTTGAAGACCTTTTACTTGAACCAATTCGTGGCTATCCCTTCGGTCATCTTCCCTTTTTTCCTGTCAACGATTTGTTTCCAACCAAACTGCACATCATTTTTCCTAAAGTTCCTTGTGCCTTTAGTCTGGGAATGATTAAGGGCGTTGATCATATTTTTGATTTGGTGGCTTGGACACACTACCCAATAGATCCAGGCATCTTTAAGACACCAATTTGGAATTTTTACATCAAAGTTAAATTTTAGTGATCCATCTTCATTCTTGCTAGATTCTTGCGCTTTATTGACACCCAGGCTTTGTCTTAAAGAAGACTAATTGCTGCTACCCTCGTCGCACACAAGAATACCAATCTCCAACTGTACTTAATGAAATGCGAAAACTGTCTTCATAAGAAAACTTGTAATTTCTGCATGCGTAACAGGCTTAGCGAATATAAAATAGGAGCCAATAATGTCAAATGCAGTTGAAGTACATCGCCAAAGGTATTGTAAGGCGTACTCGGCTTCTCAAACATCAGAAATCCTTTTCACCTTAAATAAATCCTCCAAAGATGTGTATTCATCTGGATCCATTGTCGAACCTACATACTCTCCATTCCTCGACTTCCACATTAGTTTTCCTATTATTTTACCCCATGAAAAATGAGAGCTCCCACCTTTGGTGGATTCTGATACTCCGGATGATCTTCTAAAAACTGGTCAAACCTTTTCGACTCCTTCTTAAAGTAAATCAAGTCAATTCCAGGCTTACTCTCTATTTGTCGCACTTTGGCTTTTAAAGTGTGCGAGAGAGTATGCAGCCAGTATGGCGTACAAGATGGCGGCCGCTGCTAAGTCGGAGGAGTCGTGTTTTTTTTTTCGCTCTCGTCTTTTTTTGGTGGGGAGATTATTTAAAGATATTTTTTTCATAAATTAAGAAATTATTTCACAGTAATGGTAAATTTTATTCTGAGTGTAATAAAGCTAATCACAATTAATATTAATTAAACATATTTATTAAAATACAAAAAAAAATTATATATATACACACAAATCAATTTTTTCGAATTTAAATTCAATTGGTTTGATAACCATATGGTGTGGTAGTATAATCGGGGAAAACTCTGACTTTGTCGACGACTACTTGATATATTTTTGTTTGATCTATTGTAATGAGGGTATGATTGGGCAGGCGACGTATTTGGGGGCCAATGGGTACTTGGATAGAATTCATTTCAGGTTTCCCCTGGTTGTTTACGCCTAATAATTTTTTCATAATGTCAAAGTTTACATGATTCTCGGTTGATGAATTTAAGTAGAATCCCTTAACTTTAATTATATTGGTATTTTTTTCTGTTGCGGGATCGTAAATGTTCATGGAATAATTTTTTGCGCCTGCACTTCCGAATTCACAAATATATGCGTCTTTACCGTAGGGACTTTCCTACCTCCCCTTTTTTTACCTCCCCTCTCACATTCCAAACATTCCTACCCCCCCCCATTCCTTAATATATGAAATAAAAGAAAACAGTATTATAAAAGGTGACACATTTATATTTTAAAGATACATAAGAAATTACAAAGAGTATTTTTTAACAAAAGGATTAAGTTATTCTTTACGGGCTCGTTTCAACATGTTTGTAACAATGATGTCATTTTTCAAATAATCTCGACCAAAACGCTTCATGAATGATTCGTGGCTCTTTCTTTTTGTTCTTTATATTATAAAGGCAATACAGTATAGTCCACATGTCGAACTTGACAAATTTTGAAGTCTTCTATCTACGCCTAACAGTTTCGGCGGCGTATTTTGGGACCAATGGGTACTTGGACAGAATTTAGTTTTTGTTTACCCTGATGGCGTACAAAGGTTGCGGCCACTGTAAAGGCGGGGAGACGGGTTTTTACGTTCTCTCTACACTTTTTATAGATAACAAAGGATGATTTTGTAGGTTTGTACGTTTATAGTGAAGACCATAATATAAAGTAAAAAATTATAAGTGGCAAATTTTATTCTTATTGAAATAAAACTAATTATAATTAACATATTAAAAATTTTAATGGCAAAAATCTATACAAATATATATAATTTTACACAATAAAATATATTTGATACGTCCGTAATGCGCGTGATTAGGTATTTGGGGGACCAGTGGGCGCTTGTACTGAGTTTATTTCTGGTTTGCCCTGATTGTTTACACCTAACAGTTTTTTCATGGAATTAAAATTAACCTGATTTTCGGTAGATGAATTAAGTAAAAGCCATTTGTGTGTTTGATTTATTCTATAATAATTTCTTCAATCTCCGTAATGAAGATAAAAATCTGAATATTATTTTTTAAATTTTACTTACGGCATTAAGTTTTGCAAGTAATTAAATTTGCTAGTTATACTTACGGCAGGTGTGAAAGGACGGAGTTCAATACTTTTTTCCTTTCGTAAAAAGGAAGGTAACCCCTTTCGTATTCTTTACAATGGTATGTAAGTTTGCTGTAGTACATTTGGTGTACGTAGGATTAGAGATAAAGATCATAATATAAAGTAAATAAGACAAGAATGAAGACTATGTCTTGGTCTGTTCTATTGTAATAGGGTAAGTTAGCGAAGTATTTGGAGGCCAGAGGCTACTTGCATATAGTGCATTTCTGGTTCTTATTGCTTATTATAGATTTTTTTTCATACAATCCAAATTTATATGATTCTCAGTTGACGAATTTAAGTAGAAAGCAAAAACTTCCGTAATATTTCCCATTCATCTGTCACTTCCTCCTTTCATATCTCTAGGGCTAGGCCCTAATTTAAAGTAAAAGAGCTTTTCATGAATAAAGATTATAATATAAAATAAATTTACTCCTCTTTTTTATTTTGCTATCAAAGCAAAAGATCTAATTTTAAAATGAAATTGATATAATTTAAACTAATTTCTCCAACTGCGTAACTACGGTATAAATTTATATACTATTAACAAGTAACAATACAAGTCAGTTTCACTAAAGAATATCTGAGCCCAGATTGTCACATCTATGTCATAGTGGAGGGGGGGAGAAGTTCGTATACTCTCGTCACGACTGTACTATCTATGCAGTTAGCCCTTTAAGCAGAGTTAACTTCTTAATACAAAGGTAATTAAATTTGCGTTGTATAAAATTTATTTTGGAGTATAGGCCATAGTTTTTTCCATTCTTTATGACTCTCATAATAAGTATTACTTGATTTATTCTAAATTAACTGCTTCTATCTTCAAAAGAAAGTTGATATTAACTATTATTAAATTTAGTGTAAGGCAATAAGCTATTTTTTAATTTAAAATGATAAGTCAAATATTTTTGAGATGTTTGGTTTTGAAATTAAAAGCAATTACCAATTCAATTGATCATTTTCCTATATCTCTTTGTTTTTTTCTGCGTTGACATCGAAAGGTTTGTTTGCTGGTTCAGCGTATTTTCCATGGACATCAATGCTGAATTGTATGTTTTTCGTTCGGCAAGCGGCTCTTATAGAGTTTCCCATGCTGGAAACGTTCCTTTATATGATAGACCTTACACATTGTCAGGTAGAGAATAAAACCTCGCATTACTTAAAGATCTTAGATCAGTGGCCTCTCTCTCGCTCGCAGTCCATGGTACTGAGAAAGGTACTGAAGCTATTATAGTATCTACCCGTTATGCGAAGGTATTTACTACCCCTTCCCTCCCCGCAAACCAATTTTTTGAGATGTTTACCCCCAATAAACCCCCCCATCTGTGACGTATGCAATATCTTTGAAAATATTCTTGTTTTAATTAAAGAGCACCATTATAAAAAATGTACATTATACAAACTAACAATTACGAAAACCGTTCTCCTTTATGATATATTATTATGTATGCCAATAAGAAATCCATATTTAAATGCAATAAACTTAACTTTAATTTTTAAAATTTTACACTATTAACATAAAATTTATACTGTCCTCGTTCTGGTATACGAAATCAGCGTATAAAAGGCTCTTTTCCAATGCGCACGGACGATGACGGGCTAACGTGTTTCTTTGGTGGTCATAGAGACAGGTGACACGTGCCTCACCTTCTATATCCATGGCCTTTGGACAATCCACGTCATTCGAACTTATGACTTCTTTATTTAAAATATTAAAAAGAAAGAAAGATTTTTGATTACCCTTGCAATATATACGGTCTGCGAACCGGGTACCTAACATGAGACAGCGACGAAGATTATGATAAGGCGTTTCTCCTCGTCCAAATGAGATTCCGTGTAAATTTCTGGTGATGTAGTTATTGAGTCGTTGTGTAGACGAAGGAAGCGTAGATTGACTATAAGGCGGTAAAAATATCCATGACAATATTCCTTGAATTTTAGTAACAGTAGCACAACTTAGTTCTTTAACTTTCAGATCGCCTGCGAGGTTGCATTTTTCATCCTTCCCGTGTAAATACTCAAAGTCAACTACTACAGACTTCATGTTATCTAGAAGATAGTTTCCTAAATGATGATTCTCCAAATGGTTGGAGCGCGGTTTATATACTTTTCAAAGTACTTTACTCAGTATATTAGCTATAAAATATAAATCACATGACTGAGGGTGGTGGCATGCTGAAACACGTATGACAATAGCTCTTAAGAGGTCCAATCGTTGCCCTCAAATTAACAGTCGGTATAACAAAATAAGTTTGTTTTCGACAGAAGATTAAAAATGCAGAGACAAGAATCTCCTTTTAATGTCAGGCGGTCAAACATTCTCCACAAAAGGTATATTGACAGATGTCTTAAAAGGAGATGTAAAGATAAATAATGAGCCCATGGCTAAATTTATTAGACAGATAATTATAGTTTTGATGAACCTATGTACCCTTAAAGCATTAACGTCTAAAGTACCAAGAATGCGTACGAGATCTTAGATAAATCTTCAAACTTTTCTTCGTGATATTGTGTAGTTTTAGCTCACGTTTCAAAAACTTTTTTATTACATTGAATGTTGCCAGATTAAATTGTTGCTTGTGATTTTGCGAACTATGTTGATGATATATTTAAATTTAAATGGAAAAGCTTCATTTTGACACATTCCTTAGCCTAAAATTCTGTATTTGCAGCCTATTAATGCATTATAGTGATACTGTAATTAATTTTAGTGTTAAATAGGAAAACATTTAGGCTGAAAGAAAAACTCGCGTAGTTCAATCTTATTTTGTTATTTCAGTTAAGGGTTATCTATAGTTATCCAAAAAACCTCTTGTTTTCGATTAATTTCTCGTTAAATATGGTTAGTAAGTTGAAATTAACGTCTTATCTTCTTTTACTAGTGTTCATTCAGTTTATTATACGATCGAGTTTGAACAAGAAATTCTCCCAAACTGCCAACTTTAGAGGAGTGACTGTTTGACTCTTGCGGAACAATCACTATTTTGCCCCAAAACCTTTAAATATCGCTCCTTTTCAATTGCTCTCTTTTCAAAATGGGAAAAATGCTTTTAAATGACAATTTAATTACTCGTAAGAATTAAACAGGAAAGTGGAGGCTGGGTGAAAGATTAGTGTAGTTTTAATTTTAATTTGTTAGTTTAATTATAAGGTATCCATGAATTTACCCAAAACACGAATCTTTCACATTAATTATACTTGATAAAGTTTAATTTAACGGCTTATCTTGTTTCTCTAGTGTAGATTTAGTTTCAATACAAGTTTCAATAAAATATTAACTTTAATTGCAATTACCCTAAAATTTTAATGTATTGGCTTTTGATATATTTTAATGATCATTTAAATTAATTTGAAAGTGAAATAGGAAACTATTGTGGCTGTACGAAAAACTTGTGATGTTTTAATCTTAATTTAAGCGTGTCTCGTGAGAGTGGATTAAGCTTAAAATTTATTTGAATTTTTTACCCTAATAGGGACTTGGCAGTACTACGTCATGCAACGTCAGGCTACCTTCCACTAATGCTAAAAAACATACCAGGAGGAGGGGCTTATGTAGCTTTCAATTCTGTTAAAAAAACATACCACAATGGCGCTGGGGGCGGAGTTAAGCCCGAATTGCCAAGTCCCTATTGCAATGTTTAGTGCAGTTTAATATTTTTGCCATATATTCATCATTATGGTACCCTAAACGTTTGAATTTCGCGGCAATTAAAGTACTTTAAAGATAGTTTAAATTAACTTAAGTGTGAAATACAAAATATTGGGCTTTACCAATGGCTTGGGTAGTTTTAATCAAAATTAAAAGTTTATTTAAAAGTTTATATTTTATATATTTTGGTTTAATTTCACGTTAGTTATATTTAATTAAGTAAAAATTAACGTAGGACTGTGTTTTGGCAGTGTGCATTTAGGTTATAAAATGAGTTTAAATGTATACTTCACCTTAATTGCAATTTTTAGTGGAGTTTTCGATTCTCAGTTTTGAATTTCGCGCCTATTAAGGTACTTTGGAGATAATTTAAATTAGTTTAAATGTGAAAGTGAAAACATGGGGCTTTACTAACGGCTTGGGTAGATACAACTCATTTAAGAGTTATCTGAGTTTTCATCCAAAAAATGTATATTTGGGGTTTAATTTCACGTTAATTTTTCTTAATTACGTTGAAATTGACTTGTCGTCAGTGCTCATTAAGCTTATAAAATGACTTTCAACAATTAATTCACCTTAATTCTAATGTTTAGAGGAGTTTTTGATTATTTCCAACACATTGCGTTCAATTTTTATCCTGTGCTAGGTTTGTGGTAAAGATTATCTATACAATATGTTAATGAATGATGTTATTCTATAGTTTAGCTTGAATACCCGTAATTAAATCAAATACCTATACAATTCATAGCAATTTAAACCAATAAACAAACGGCAATGTGGACTGTGGAAATAGCAAACAACGTAACCCTCCGTTTCTAACGTGGTTACGTTGAGAGAATCTGTGATGTAAACCTGAAAATTATTTCACTAATTAAATTATATAACGACACTGTCCTACTGCATTAACCAGTACCACTGTTACTTATGAATTAAACAATCCACTGTTGGTAACAAATGATAACGTAACATCACAGTATGACTGATTCAATACGATCAAAATTGTTTTAACGAATAATCTGGTCCTCTACATTGGTTTAGTTTCAGGAATTATATCACACACCTTCACAATTAGTAGCATTTTAGTGAGATTAACAAATAATGAAACCGTGTATACCTGTCCTCAAATGAGAATGTTGAATTATATGCGCTAACGTAAACAACACTTTTAACTGCCGTAGGGAAAACACATTGAGCATTTTGTCATCTTTCCTGTAATATTTTGAAGTTGAATTCTTCACAGGGTGAAAACACTACCGTTTATTTCTAAACCATAATAACTTGGATAGATATGCCATTTTTTACTTAAAACTAGAAGCGTCAACAACAGTCATGATGAATACAGTATTAAGTTACGGGTTACGTAGCGTAAAACCTAGGCCCTAGGGTTAGGATTTGTAGCATGAATCGAAGCAGACTGCGTATTTTTGTAATTCCAATCCAAAACAGTGCTGGAAATAAGCTTTCTTATAATCTTTAAAAGGAAAGACACTATAAACACTATATTAAATAGACAAACTAAAACTTAAGCCTTGGCCGTAAAGAACGTCGAAAAGCTTACTTCAAAATATATAAAAACCTCTATTAACTGTAATTATTAACCTGAATTACTTTTCTAGACGAAAATTCGACCTAATAACGACGTATTTCCTATTAAGGGTGCTACAGTTAATTAGAAAATACATATAAAGGTGCTCAAGCTCGGATGAAATACCAGCGTCTACTGCTAAGAAATTAGGAAAATCAGCAAGAAACCCAACATTTGAAATTTGTCAACGTAACTTGTTAGCACCCACAAACCTAGGCACTTCTAGTTGTCAACGAGAACGAAATGAAGAAATAGGTTTAAGCGCGCTATAAGGTTAGGCTGACATCTGACCCAAAAGTAATTTTTTGACGTACTATCTTAATTAGTTAAATTACAAAAATTAGAATTCATTAATTAAAAATCGAAACAGGTAAGTTTCTCATTTAAGAAATGCTTGTTAATTTAGAAGTATTCCGAAAACTAACTTCGCTATAGTTTTTCCGTATGGCCGGCTTCAATTGCCTTAAAAAACATTACGGAAGGGTGTCATGTCATATCTACAAGGGCCTACCGGCCCTGTAGAATACAAGTGCGTAATTACAACTACAGGTTGAAACAAAAGATTTGAAGTGACGTAACGTGTAAATTTTCCCTATATGGGTTGCCAGCCAGGAATGTTTACCGCTACTAGGAATCATTGTGCTCCCACATATATCCCTTGTTGATCTCTACTTGGGGTTTGTGGGCCGGACTTGAGAACTTACTATCCGTCACGCCGCATAAAATTCCGACTTCTTTCATCTAACTCTGATTTCATTGGTTGGTAGCAACGCGAATTCCTAGGCACGGGCGTAAGGTGTAACAAGTAGCGAGATAGATTATTGATTCGCGGGGTAAAATTCAAGCTCAAATTTAATTATTAGTCTATCTCTTTAAAACAAAATTCTAATATAGATACGTTGAGTGAAAATGGTTTTCACGTACACAATGATTCCAATTAGCTGTATGCACAGTAAGGGGAATGATGTTCCAACACTCTCCCAATTTATTATTTTTTCTATTTGCATCTGCTAAAAATAAGCGTGCTTTAAAACATCTTTCTATGAATTTGTTTATTTCATAAATAATTTGCTTTTGATGGGTTCCTTACGTAATGATTTTCTATTGATATGGGGAGGGGGGCGGTATAAATTCCGGGCTTCAAAATCTTTACTTCCCGGGTTCTATGACGTCATACTAGTCCCGGCTCTTCCCCCCGGGGTGTTAATGCAACGGGGGGAGATGTGATTATTCAATATTGAATCTGAATTCATGTTGATTTTTGGGACAAAGGCTTGTTTCTCCAAAAAGTAATCTTTTGATTTCTATAAAGGCGTTCGATATTCTGTTTAGGAAAATATTCAGAGTTCACCTAATTGAAAAAATTTTCAAGGTCGAATCTAGTGATATATTTAAAGGGAAAGTATCATTTAAATCGTGAAATTTTTAAATAGCTTTTAAATATGTATAGTACCAGAAGCCGATTAGGCTTTACACATGATGTACGTAACATGTGCCTTGGGGAGCTACACGATATTCTCCAAGCTCCTAGGAAAGAACCTCCCCTTACGCGGAGGGAAATAGTTCAGTAACGCGGCTCCTTCGGATCCATCGGATCCTTCCGCCTAAAGAACCGATTTACCACGTACCTAAATTCAAGAACTACGATAAAACTGTTCACAATACCAAAGATTATTTTTTAGTAAGGCGTTAAAATGTTATCAATCTGGGTAGCTTTTGCTTGGACTAGGCCTATTTAAGACACCGTGCATCTGTTTTTTACGAGGAATGTTTTCTGTTCTCGTGGTTACGGCGAGCTCAGCCGCCGGCGGCTCGGGAATCGGGATACCGTTGTTACCTAGACAAGGCCTTGTGTAGTTTTAGAGTCTATTATTATTCGCTGAGCTATTTTTCTGTTGAAATTAGGGAACTAGTATAAATATTGAGTAGAAAGATTATTTGGGAGTAAGGCACGAAGATCCTATCAATCTGGGTAGCTTTTGCTTGGCCAATTTAAGACGCCGTGCATCTGTTTTTTAACGAGGTATTTTTCAGTTCTCGCCGTTACGGCAAGCCCGGCCGCCGGCAGCTCGAGATGCGCCGCTCGGCCTCAGCCGCTGATATCTTGCCAAGGCTTAGTGTAGTTTTCGTGTCTAATTTTATTCGCAAAGCTATTTTTCTTTTGAAATTTAAAGAAAATCTTATCATATTTAGTTGAAGACTAAGTAAATGTCTCAAAACATTTCGAAACTTGAGCTTTAAATCGTTGAATATTTTATAACGACTACGGAACGGTACCGCAAATTCGCCTTCCGGGCCTCCCGGTTATGCCGACGGCGAGGTCGAGTCGAGGTCCCATTCAAGAAAATAGTAATAGCCGTCGCCTATTGGTCTGGCAATAAAGAGGTTATCTACGGATAAGCGCTTATGATTGGTTGAAAGCTTTATTGTTCGTCTGCTTAGTCTTTACTTCGGGAATGTCATGAAATCCATGGCCAAAGCTATGGAAAAGTGGGACTTACGTACTTCATGTGTGAAGCATAATCCGCTTTTGATAGTACTTAGTCCGTATAAATATAGTGATAATTTTGAAATTTAAATTTTTCAACTTTCTTTGGAAATTACAATTTTAATTTATTTTCTAAAACATCTTTCTTCTCTGATGCTTTTTTTTAAATAAACAATAACACTTTAGATTTGAATACGGTATAACTTTATTTGGTATTGACAATTTACAAGAAATTCAAATTGGGTTTGCTCTATATTTTGAAATTTCAAGTGTAAACGACAACTCTACTTGAGTGTCATAAAATAACGACAAACTACTCTTGACTAGTTTCTTGATGAAACGAAAACCATAGATCCATATATTTGCCAAGTTTAATTAATTTTATTTAAATTCACATTAGAGTGAGTAAATATTTAATCGCATTAGTGTCATAAGTGAATTATTATCCCTATAAGTTCAAGAGTAGATCGCAACACGCAGTGATTTCGTTGGTGAACTACATTTCTAAATTCAAAGTTTGGATGTATTATCAAGTGATTTTATTTGTTGTAGTGACGTATTTGATTCGCATCATTCAAGTTAGTTAGTAGAAGATTATTTCGGTAATGACGACGGCTACTGTTCCCGACAACATCATGAGAAGAAAGTAGAAAGGAACGCCGACGCTACTCAGGTCCAAATCAACCGCGGTTTTCAACGGTTTCTGCCACTTGAGCTGTTCAATCTGGTATTGGTTATGAAAATCCAGATATTTGAAAACTTGTGTTTCGAAAAAGGGCGCCATGCTGTAATAGAACATTCGTCAAACCCACTAATAATTTTGCCATACAGTTCCTACCAACTTCAGTTGGAGGGACTCGTGGATTTGCGGTGAGCTTCTCAACCAAGAGGTGTTGAACATGGTGTGTAGGTAGTCGAAGGAAACGTCCTGTTTCGAAAAATAAAATCCTTCTTTGATCGCCGGTAAGAAGTCTTCAATCTGAAGAATCAGCAGTTCGATCGTTGTGATCGCTGCTATTTTCCTGGAAATAATGGGAAAGAACTTATCAAAGAAACAATGAACTAAATCGACTTCAAGTTTCTTCGGATCGAGTGCGTCTAGCCATGCCTTAATAACGGGGTCCTGGGCTTCCTGTATATACGCGCCAAAGACGTCAGATGAATAAAGAAACTTAACATACAGAAAGACATTCACCGAAACTTGGAGTAATTTGTATGTTTTCTCAGACATTGCTGGTGTAACTCCCGATTTGATCAAATCCGAGAGGGTGTTGATGTATTCATAGCTTTCCGTCGAGAACTCCGTCCGCATGTAACAACCCAAGAAAAACAGAATGAAAGTCACTCCGATCAGCCATGACGAAGCGAGCAAACGACAAGTAATGTGGGGCAGAACGGAGGGAATCGCTAAATAGGGAACAGAATCATACAGTTAGCATGTGTGATTAAAGAGCCAGCCATCTTTGGTTATTGAAGCCCTCGCACCAAACTGGCTCGCGCTAGGGTGATTTGTTATCACCAGTTAGGGAAAACTTAATCGCATACGTTCGGCGCAGAAGAGCGACGCGTTCTCCCAAACATTTCCCATGGTTTCACGGGCCATTTTCTTGACAACTTTCTTGGTGGGCAACGATTTGTATTTGTTGGTTACGATGGAGTGAACGACGAGCAAAAGTGACAGAAACACCAAGGTTGACACCATTAAAACCAAGACCTAATTGAACCGAGAATGGAAATTAATGGATCGGGTAGTGAGTAAAGTAGATTGTTAATGAGTGAAATCTACTGGAGTGTCCATGTTTAAGAAGGAAAAGGAAGTGGATGTGGCTCTCTTCATTGCAGCTGAAAGGATAATCGTGTTGGTTGTTCCATAGGGAGAGGACGGGGTGAAATATTCCAGATGGCCATCGAGAAAAGAGCGTGGCGTGTCAAACGTGACGATATGAGTTTTCTAAAACCATCGTAAGGATTAAATGTTTATATTTTGTAAATTGGTAACTAAGCCAAGCGTTTCCGTATTTGTCGTAAATCACTTACATATAATTCAGTTATCTTTAAAGTGTAAACATAATCCCACTCGACCCTTTAAATGAATTGACAAAATGATATAGTGTCAAATCGTTACTGAGAGCTTTTTAGGAGTACAATTAAAGTATTCTTCGTATCTTTGGTCTGAAATCACTACTCGAATGTTTCACCCGTCGGGTTTTTCAGTTTTCGCAGACCAATTTTATCGCGTTAATATTAACAAAATTAATGGTCGTCTAATGGAATTTCAAATATGGAATTTACTTCATGTTCAGGGATCGTTTTAAATAATCCGCCATCATTTTGTACTGGGTCCGTTTGCTCTTAAACCGCCACCAGTACTGACAAAAAATTTAAGTGCAAAAATCTGTTTCTTAATTCCGAGACCCTGATTAAATCTCGCCTCAACAACGCGAAAGAAATTATTTAAACTCACTTCAAATGTCGCATACCTAATTTCAGTCTCATTGGCGAACCTATAATTTTTTAAACCCGGTTTTTAAAATCAAGGATAAATAACATACACAATTTGAAAATGCAAATTATATACCTGTATTTAAAATATCTATTATTTCCCAGAAATTCCATTTCATTAATTTGGAGTGCAGCTATATTCTAGCATCTACAATCCGAAATCTTCAAAGACTATAAAATATTGCTAATAGATTTTTGATTGTTAATTAGTAAATATATTCTTGATAATCCTTAGGGAATAGAGAGTAATTTAAAAGAATCATAAGAACATTTTGTACTTGCCGTTGAATATAATTTTGTAATCTGGGTATTTCTCGTTATTACCCCACATACGGACATTGGGCAATGCTTCTTGATCCACGACGTTAACCGCACCCTTCTGTTGAGCAGTCTCCTCTTTCTTAAACCGTTTAAGCTATAAGCGTCATGGATCAATTTAAAGAAGTCTTGAAGCTTGACGCTACCCTATTTAAATTTTCTTTTTATTTTCCAAGATGGCCGTAGTACAAAACAATTCAGCGTATTACAAAAAAGGGTGGTAGGACGAATGAGGTACAATGGGTTACGCAATCGTAACTTGTAAACTGTGTCAGTTTGGACATAATATCATTTTAGTTACATTTTCGTTTCGAAATTTATTTGAAATAGAACTATACCAATGATAACAGAAGATACGTCCAATAGGGTCTTGTTACTGACCACTATTTATGTCACGTGATTAGGCCTATGGCCCAGTCGCTCAACGTAATCGGTGCACACGAGTGTACCTTTGACTGCACTAACTGTTGCGAGGTCTCGAATCGAAATGGTGGATAACTTTGAGAACTCTCGTTGCCTAAATAGAGTTATTGGAAATCCATGATTACTTTTTTGTGACGCCTCGACAGTCGGGCAAATATTTTTGAATTAAAAACAAACTTAGATTAAAAATATTGGACGTGCAAGGTTTAATATGGTGAAAGCGGTTTCCGACTTGAAAATATTTATCTTTCTAAAACACAATTCAACAGTGAAGAAGAAACAAAACGCTTGGGTAGCTTTATCATTAAATGGCGAGTTTTATTGAAATCGTTAAGTTTTAAACATGTCTATTACTCAGTACGTGTAAATACATTAATAATATTTCACTAATAAGCAAAATTTGTACCTTTATATTACGTTAGATATAAGCCCTTTTTAAAATTCTAATCTTTCAGCTCTTAGAGGAAAATACAATATATGTAACTTCCTACAACTAGTGTAAAATGTTTTAAATAGCAATTTCTAAATAGCAGTTTCTAATCCATCTTTCATCATTGACGCTATTTTAAAATCAACGATAACATTTTAGATTTGAGTAAGATTTAACGTTATTTGGTATCGGCAATTAACAAGAAATTCAGTTTGGATTTTCGCTATAATTTCTGATTTCAAACGGAAACTCTAACTGTAATCATGGATTTATAATAGAAGCTTACGCTTCCTGGATATTCCACTCGCCTTAAAACGCGCACAACATTTATTCCTCGTCTGAACTGGCGCGAGCTAGTACTAGCCTGGCAGGCGCGTTTGTGACGTAGAATTTGAGGCAAATTCAGAGGGGGGTGGAAGTTTTTCACTCGCTGGAGTTTTAATTTTTAATAGCGCGCGCGCGAAACAATTTTTAGAAAAGCACGCGCACGCGTGCCGAGAGAAAAAAGTTTGCCTCAATTTCTACGTCAATAGCCCCCCAGTCCCCATCCGCGTGAATTTTATGGCATAAATGTGTTTAAAATCAAAATGCCTTACTGAAGGCTACAGTGAAATATCCAGCAGTGGCGTAGGAACGGGGGGTACAAGGGTACATTGTACACCCCTAAAATTCTACTAGGGCGCCTAAATGGGTCAGAAAGGGCGCCAAATTTATATTCAAAGGGCGCCAAAATTATACTGAAGTGAGAATGTTTTAGAAAGTATCCCATTTTATCCTATAATTTCACTAATCTTCCTATATTTTGGGGATTTTGGAGTAATTATTTATAATCCCAGCTGTATGACGTTTGAAACGCAGAATTTGCGAAATCTCACTTGGTCAGATAAAAAATCGCGGAGCTCGCTTCGCTCGCTCAGGAGATTTTTGCCTTCCATTTTCGCATAATTAAATTTAAAGAATTTTTGGAGATTTTATTTGAAATGATAGGAATTACTTTGAATTCTGAGCTGCCTGAGATTTTTCATCTGAAATGTCAAAGCTCACAGATTAAGTTCGCAGACCTTTAAAATACCTTTAATTAAAACTTCTCTTTTTACCTGACCCTTTTAAATAGCTGGATTTGGTAATTTTCAGTCACTTTTAAGTCTTTTTTGCTTATTGTTTTTTTTTAATTATCAGCCTTTTGGCCTTCTGCGTGACCCCTTCAGTATTTAATTAGATCAAGGTGCGATGTAACGCACTTTCAGGAATCTTACATTCACACTAAAATATAATTATCCACACTTCAGGTCTTATCATTTATAAGTCCTATCAGGGGGGTTATTATGAACTCATGGTCCTATTATATCCTATAATTTTACAATGGGAATCATATTTTTCATATTAAATATTCTCTTAAAGTGTTTGTGCCCTGACTTACGGGCAACAATGACTTGAAAAAAACTAAATCACTTAGCAATTATCTAAACATATCCAGAGAGGATTGATGAGATTGAATAAAATTTTATTTGCAGAAAATTTTCCACAACCAACACCTATCGGACAGCGGTTTTTGGAAAATCATAATAATTCACCATTTCACTGTGATTAAAGTACAATGTTTCAACCTTGTTCAATATATTTTTCGACATTTTTCTTGTCTTTGGGGATCGGGGGGGGGGTGCCAAAATCCATGTTTAGACTGTACCCCCTAAACTCAAAACTTTCCTACGCGCCTGATATCCAGGAAGCGTAAGCTTCTATTATAAATCCATGCTGTAATTTTTCTCTACTAGTTAAAACTGTCATAAAAAGACGACCCAAGGGCTCGTAATAGTAGCCATATCGTACGAGTGAATAGCCCCTCTATACCTACCCTAACGAGTGGATAACCCCTTTATACCTTACCCTAATGAGTGAATAGCGCTATCTTTTTCAATGCTTAAATGATTTACCGTGCATAAAATCAGAGTGAATAGCCCCTCGATCCCTACTCTAAACAGTGATTAAATTATAACCGTATAAATTTACTTATGCTGTAATTTTAATATTCCGGCGAATCGAAGAACAGATAGTTTTTAGTGATAATCCCCTCGATGAGTTTACAACATAGACTTATGCCGATGCACACTTATCGCATCTTATAAATTTCTAACAAGGACTTATGCCCAGAAACTTTTGAAAGAGAAGGTTTAGTTATAGTGATTACGCATTTTAGTGATTATCCCCTCGAATTACCTTTAGCAATGCTAAAATGAACAGACGCATAACGCCCATTTAACACTATGTTAGCTCTATCTAAACCCACATTTGAATTAACCGCCAAAACGTTCCAGTCAAGCATAACATAGATGACGATAGCTACCGAACGAGAACGAAACACATGAGGAGCGAGGTAGGAAACGGGGAAAATCGTTATCTATTTAATTAGAACATACATAAAAAAAATAAATATAAAAACCCCAAACATACAAATTCATAAGTATCCGACCCCACAGATAAAAATTCAAAAGTTTCCGACCCCACAGATTAAGAGGTATCCCACCCCACATCACCCCGACATTTTAGAGATAAGAATAAATAATAAAAAACTCGAGGATTCTATCAAGTCTCTATGGTTGAGTGGGTAGAGTGTTTGTCAACTACGCCAGCGGCCCGGGTTCGAATCCCGGGTCTGACCTGAAAAAATTTTAATTAAAATTAAATCTCTAACCGAGCCCCGTAACCCCTATGGGTGGGTTGTGATAATATAAAGTTCCTTTTAAGCTAAAATCTGACGATAACGAAGCGAAAACTCCGGCCACTACTACTACTACTATTACGGCTCGGGTCAAACTAAGAGCCTATCGTATACTACGATATGGCTAAAAAAGACGACAAACTATTCTGTTCGCGAGTGTCATGATGAAACTAAAACCATATTTGCCAAGTTATATTAATTTTATTTAAATTTACACGAGAGTGAGTAAATGTTTAATCGCATTCGTGTCATAAGTGCATAATTATCCCTATAAGTTCAAGAGTAGATCGCAACACGCAGTGATTTTGTTGGTGAACTACATTTCTAAATCCAAAGTTTGGATGTATTATCCAGTGATTTTATTTGTTGTAGTGACGTGTTTTATTCGCATCTTTCAAGTCAATTAATTGAAGATTATTTAGGTAATGACGACGGCTACTGTTCCCGACAACAATATGAGGAGAAGGTAGAAAGGAACGCCGACGCTACTCAGGTCCAAATCAACCGCGGTTTTCAGCGGTTTCTCCCACTTGAGCTGTTCAATCAAGCTCAAGGTCCAGGTATTTGAAAACTTTCGTTTCGAAAATGGGTGCCATGCTGCGATTGAACATTCGTCAAATCAACTTATAATTTTACCATAAAATTCGTTACCGACCTCAGTTGGAGGGACTCGTGCAGTTGCGGGCTGCTTCTCACCCAAGAGGTGTTGAACATGGTGTGTAAGTAGTCGGAAGCAAGTTTTTTTTTGCGAAAAATAAAATCCTCCTTTGAACGCCTCTAATGATTCTCCAAAGTAAGCAATCAGCAGTTCGATCGTTGTGATCGCTGCTATTTTCCCGGAAATAATGGGAAAGAACTCTTCAATGAAACAATATCTTAAATCGTCTTCAAATTCCTTCGGATCGAGTGCGTCTAGCCATGCCTTAATAACAGGGTCCTGGGCTTCCTGTAGATACGCGCCAAAGACGTCAGATGAATAAAGAAACTTAACATACAGAAAGACATTCACCGAAACCTGGAGGAATTTGTATGTTTCTTCGTCCATTGCTGGTGTAACTCCCGATTTGATCAAATCCAAGAGAGTGTCGATGTATTCATAGCTTTCCGTCGAGAACTCCGTCCGCATGTAACAACCCAAGTAAAACAGAATGAAAGTCACCACGATCAGCCACGACGAAGCGAGCAGACAAGTAATGTGGGGCAAAACGGAGGGAATCGCTAAATAGGGAACAGAATCATACAGTTAGCATGTGTGATTAAAGAGCCAGCCATGTTTGGTTATTGAAGCCCTCGCACCAAACTGGCTCGTGTGGGAGTGAATTCTTATCAACTGTTTGGTGTGCGCTTAATCACTTACGTTCGGCGCAGAAGAGCGAGGCGTTGTCCCAAACATTTTCCAGGGTTAATCGGGCCATTTTCTTGACAACTTTCTTGGTGGGCAACGAATTGTATTTGTTGGTTACGATGATGTGAAGGACGAGCAAAAGTGACAGAATGACCAGGGTGAACACAATTAAAACCACCACCTAATGGAACCAAAAATGGAAATAAATGGATTGGATAGTGAGTAGTAGATAATTAATGAGTGAAATCTACTGGAGTGTCCATATTTAAGAAGGAAAAGGAAGTGGACGTGGCTCTCTTCATTGCAGCCGAAAGGATAATCTCGTTGATTGTTCCATAGGGAAATGACGGAGTGAAATATTCTAGTCGTTTCTCGAAATGTGAACGAGGCGTGTCTACCGTGAAGATATGAAATTTCTAAAAACAATCGTAAATATTAAATGTTTATATTTTGTAAATTGGTAATTAGTATTAGTCGTAAATCACTTACATTGGAATTAGTATGTAATTCATATTTCTCTAAAGTGTAAACACAATCCCACTCGACCCTTTAAATGAATTGACAAAATGATAAAAGTGTCAAATCGTTACTGAGAGATTTTTAGGAGTACAATTAAAAATATTCTTCGTGTCTTTGGTCTGCAATCACTACTCGACGGTTTCACCCGTCGGGTTTTTCAGTTTTCGAAGACCAATTTTATCGCGTTAATATTAACAAAATTAATGGTCGTCTAATGGAATTTCAAATATGGATTTTACTTCATGTTCAGGGATCGTTTTAAATAATCCGCCATTATTAGTAACTGGGGTTTGTTGTTCTGTAAATTGCACCAGAACTGACAAGAAATGAAAGTGCCAAAATCAGTTTCTTAATTCCGAGACCCTGATTAAATCTAGCCTTAAGAACGCGAAAGAAATTTTTTAAACTCACTTCAAATGTCGCATACCTAATTTTAGTCTCATTGGCAAACCCATAATTTTTTAAACCCGGTCAAGGATAAATAACATACACAATTTGAAAATGCTATATCTATACCTGTATTTAAAATATCGATTATTTCCAAGAAATTCCATTTTGGAGTCCAGGTAAATTCTAGCATCTACAATCCGAATCCTCAAAGACTGTAAAATATTGCTGATAGCAGGAGTCCATTACACTTCTGCTGATAGATTTTCGATTGAAAATTAGTAACGAGATTGTCAATAATACTTAGAGAGTAATTTAAAAGAATTATACGGATATTTTGTACTCGCCTTAATTTGAATAGAATTTTGGAATCTGGGTATTTCTCACAATTGGGTAATGCTTCTTGAATTGATCCACCGCGTTAACCGCACCCTTCTGTTGACCACGCTCCGCTTTGTTAGTGAACTGTTGGAGCTAAAAGCGTAATGGGCCAATTTAAAGATATCTTGAAGCTTGACGCAATTTAGAATTTAATTGGAGTTTTATTATTCCTTTTAGCGCAACGTTCTAAACCCCGAGAAGGTGGTCAATATTCCTGCTAATTTAATAAATCCACGATTAGAAGAGTTACTCTTGGAAAGGTTAAAGCGTGGAAGGAAATCTGTATTGTACGGGAATATTTACCCTTTCTAAGACTGAATTCTGCTTTAAACAGGCTCGCGTTACATACCATTTAAAGACCATTACGTTTGCTCGGTTTTTCAACAAAGTCATTTAAACTTGAGATAATAATACCCGTAATAGATTTGATGACAAAATAATAGGTTTTGACTTTATTTTATATACTTTTAAGCGTTTCTTACAAAACTTTCAGAAGAAAATTCGATATCAACAACCCAGAACTTACTTCGCTCGCGTGTTCATATTTAAGGATTTTAGCAAAAGGCACCCTGTGTTGCCACATTTAAACTAACTTTTCCATTTTAATGAGTGTTTCGATTACATTTTGCGGCGCCAAGATTTCCGAGGGAAAATTCAAAGCAAAAACAACAAAGCTGCCCCAAATAGTCTACCGGTATAGTTAATGTTGCCGTTTAAACGATTTTCCCTTACGAAGGCTTTAAAATTGCCAGCCGCCATTTTACAAGATGGCCGTAGTACAAAACAATACAGAATATGCCAAAATGGGTGGTAGGACGAATGAAGTACAATGGAACGACAGAGGAAAAAAAGGAATTACGTATTTTTCGCCGTCCCTGTCAGTAACGTCATAAAAACCTAGTTTAAATGAGCCAATCTGAAATTTTAAACTTTTAATTACGTGTTGGAGGTAGGAGCTGTATACTGGGCTATGAGTCGGACTGAATTAAACACTAACCGTTCTCTATTCCTACTTCTAAAATTAAATATATCTCTGGTGAGGCTTAATAATAAAGCCGACCGCAACCAAAGCATGGGAAAGGCGTATTTCAAAACTGACGTTCAAAGCTACCGATGGAAAAGCCTTAAAACTAAATGGAAAAAATGAAAGCCGGTAACAATTATCACAACTAAAAATAACAGCTAACAGCTTAACCGAGCCCGAACGGTAAAAACTTGAAGTTGGTCTCTACGATGCTGGTCTGCTTCTCCTTTTGTTTATTTTCTATGGCAAAAACACTATTTTTGGGCATCGAGGGGTAGTGAAAAAAAAAATCAATGCAGTTACTTGCTCGATCATTTATATAAATATATTACTTCGGGCGTGATAAATGCAGTTAGGGAGTAATGGGGATATTAGGGAATTTTGTGTTTTAAGACTTTTATTTTGAGGGAAAGAAGACATTCCTTTTTTTGAAGAATTTTTCTAAAACTTTTATTATCTTTATTAATAATTAGTTTAAAGCTGACAAATATTAATAAAATTTGGAGGAAAATTTTCAAATAACAATACTTACTACGAGTTTCAATTACAAGACTTCCTTCGAGTTTTAAATTAAAGATAGTTCGTTTGCTTTATTAAACTATTTATTACAAACAAGACTGTCACTTTCAGTTTCAATTGTTGCTTAATATTTTACTTAACATCCCTAGCCCTTAAACCCTTTTTTTATTTAATGAGAGACATAAACGCTAAATAGGGTTCAAGTCGGGCGAAAGAACGGCCCCGTGAAAAGCTTCACTTTCTTCGTTCGCCCGAAATCTTGCAACGAGTCGGGACGCATGGGCTGGCCAATTGTCCTTCAGAGCCTGAAACCATACACTAAAACTATTTTTTATGTTAGATACGAATAATTGTTAGCTTATTAATTATATTAATACCGGTCACGATGAGGGCTGGTTAATCTTACGCAGAAAAGAATACCAGCGAACCTGGCGGATCTGTTGAATATTACAATGCTTTACCTCCTAATTTCATTAGACTTTATGTCTGTCTTTAAGAATAAGACTAAGAATGTGTTTAAAGGGAGGGTGAAGTGAAAAAATGTGTTTTTATCGATTCTTCTACTAATTATGAGACTATTCTGCATAGTGAAACATCCAGGAAATATCTCAGAATGATTTTAAAATTCAAATTCGGTTTAGGTTTTATGGATAATTTAAAATAATAACTTTCGACCGATCGCGTAAAGCCCTGCCTTCCTGTTGACAAAATTCTCGTGGCACGCTCCATGCCCAATGGAATTTATCGCGAGGTTTAATAAAAGTTTCTCACGATGTGACAATCGTGGTGCACGATATAGAGCGGGCAACGGAAATTTTGTTAATAGGAAGGCAGGGCGTTAAGCGATTGGTCAGACTTGCTTATTTCAAATTATCTATAAAATCTGAGAATAATTTGAATTTTAAAATCATTCGGAGACTTTATTTCCTGGAAGTTTCACTATGCAAAATGGACTTAAAATTAGAAGAAGAATCGATAAAAAAATCACTTTATTTTCCTCTTCATCGTCCCTTTAAAGGCTAGGGGAGGTCCAATAAAAATCAAGCAACAATTAAAACTGAAAGTGACTGCCTTGTTTGTAAAAAATAGTTCAATAAAGCACACGAACATTCTTCAATTTGAAACTCGAAGGAAGTCTTATTATTTGAAAATTTTCGTCCAAATAATTTTATAGATATTTTTCAACTTTTAAAGATATTAAAAGTTCTTCGAAATATCTTGTTTTCTTTCCTTCACAATAAATTTTTTAAAAAACACAAAATGCCCTAATATCCCAATACCTCCCTAAGTTAGTGTTTTTGCCATAGAAAATAAACAAAAGGAGTAGCAGACCAGCAGCGCAGAGACCAACTTCAAGTTTTTACCGTTCAGGCTCGGTTTAGCTGTTAGCTGTTATTTTTAGTTGTGATCATTGTTACCGGCTTTCATTGTTTTCATTTAATCTTTAGGCTTTTCCATCGGTAGTTTTGAACGTCAGTTGTGAAATACGCCTTTCCCATGCTTTGGTTGTGGTCGGCATTATTATTAAGCCTCACCAGAGATATATTTAATTTTAGAAGTAGGAATAGAGAACGGTTAGTGTTTAATTCAGTCCGACTCATAGCCCAGTACAGAGCCCCTCCCTCCAACACGTAATTAAAAGTTTAAAATTTCAGGTTGGCTCACTTAAACTAGGTTTTTATGACGTTACTGACAGGGACGGCGAAAAATACGTAATTCCTTTTTTCCTCTGTCGTTATGACCCGCCTCTTCTTTCATATCCCACCGTCCCGAGGAAGGGGGTCCGGGACTTTGACGCGCGCCTAGATTACTCTTTTCCCTATTCCTACCTCTGAAATAAAATCTTTCAATGGCCTGACATTTGCTCTATCCGCGGGAGGCTATAGGCAACCCCAGGCTCCGTTTAGCGAAGCTCAATCGCGTAGCGAACCTTCCTAGCATAGAAGCCATCTCCTCTGAAGTGGTTTCTTAAATGGAATAGTCGAATATGTCTATTTGAAGGGATCTCGTGAAGCGCATATGCCATCATGAATGAGAGTTTCACTAGGCTGCAATGAATCGGGCTGAAGACCTAGACGTAATTGATATGAGTTCTAAATATTATGATATCATGGCCCAAATAACAATATTTTCAAACCGCTTCTCCTCTTCAAAAGACGCGAGTTTTCACTTAAAGGGAGGGGGAAGTGGAAATTAAAGTGATTTTTTATCGGTTCTTATAACACCAGTCTGCATAATGAAAAATTTAGGAAATACCTCCCATTGATCTTAGTATTCAAATTAGGCTAAGATTTTAAGAATAACTTTAAATAAGGACCTCCGACCAATCGCGTAACGCAAAATTCTCGTGGCACGCTCCATGTCTCGTGCCACAATTGTCACATCACGCAAATTTTTTCAAATCTCGCGATAAATTTATTCAACACGGAGCGTGCCAAGAGAAAATTGTTTATAAAAGGACAGGGCTCTACGCGATTGGCCGGAGATCCTTATTTAAAATTATCCATGAAATTTCAAACTAATTGTCGTTTAAAAATCGTTCGGAGTAATTTCCTGGATGTTTCACTATGCAGATTGGCTTATAGAAGAATCATTTAAAAATAACTTTATTTTCCAATTCTCCATCCCTTTAACGAACGTCTGACATGTTTCAAAGTATTGCGCCACAAGACCAATCATATATATGCGAGTTAAGTGCCATAACATCTAACAAGCATTATTACGACAAAGATTCGATACTCGAGTATGAATTATCGCCACTCAAACCAAGTTTGCCATATTTTGAATAAAGACTGATTACTCGTGACCTATCCATCCGAATTGAATTTGGTGAAAACTTTTCAAATATGAATTGACCCCAAGGAATCCGAAAATCGCATTTATATCATAGAGAATCCAATATTTTCAAAGTTCATAATTTTGACATTTCCGGTTTCCGGTATAAGTATGCAAAGGACAACTGTGAAACGGGTAAAATATGAAGGAGAAATGCAAAACTTTTATAACGCACTTTATTCCAGAGCGCTAGCTTGTATAGTTTTTGAACTATAGTAAAATATGTGCGAAAACTGCAACGCGCAAAGACTTTTTTAACAGTCTGTACATGCTAAGACCATTAACAACCCTCGGGACTCGCAACGCAAGCTTTCTACCGTTCGTGGTTTTCTGTTACGCGCGATCCTAGCGACCCTTGCGGTATATTGAGGAAACTTTTAGGGGGTACCGAATTTCCGGTTTACAGGTTCCTCTCTTTGCTATTTAAAAATGGCGGATCACGACGAAGATGAGAATGGAAAATGTTAACGTGTTCTTATTTTTACCTCTCCGAGTGACGTATGTCACGGAGAGGTTCTAATTTCAACGTGTCTGTGTGTCTGTCTGTTGTAACACCCACGTGACCGCGTTCGCAGTTTGCAAATCGGAGCAAACGTGTTCTCAATTTCCGGAAATTTCGAAAATTGTATTACACTTACAGGCTATTACTCCATTGCCTGTCTAACATCACTAGCCTCTGGTCTTTGTCCATCCCACATGGACACCAGTCTGTACACACTGGCTTCTAATCACAATCATCTGCTGCTCTTTGTCCATCCCACATGGACACCAGACTGTACACACTGGCTTCTAATCACCACCGTCACCTGCTCTTTGTCCATCTCACATGGACACCAGTCTGTACACCTGGCTTCTAACACCACCATCTTCTGGTCTTTGTTTTTGTCCATCCCACATGGACACCAGTCTGTACACCTGCCTTCTAACACCACCATCTTCTGGTCTTTGTTTTTGTCCATCCCACATGGACACCAGTCTGTACACCTGGCTTCTACTCCATCATCATCGTTAAGGTTAAGACATACGCGGCGATCGGCCAGGGTTACGAGAAACGTCTGGCCTTCCAATGGCGGGGCTTCCACCAAAGGTTCACGCAATTGCGCTGTTCTTATCCATAGCTGCGATTCGACACCCTTATATACTACCTATTTGAGTAAGGCGACGCAACCGGCGTATGCTTCATTTCAAACGCCAATATTAGTCAAGTCTCTCAAGAATGTTTAATTATTCTTTTTCAAAACGATGTAACGCTCAATAAGGCGAACAACTATCGAAGAAAATATTTAATATTAATTATATTTATTTTAATATTTAAGATAATCATGTCTCTAAACTCAAAATTAATACGGAAAGGGTAAAACAGCAGTCTATGTGTTTGTCTATATGTGTCCGTCCGTTGTTACACTAGTGCGCTGCGTTAGAAGTTCGTTTTTGTTTTGATGTGTAAAGAAATCCTTCAGAACCTTAATATTCCCGTTTTCCATAATATAAAATGAATATGTGGAAATATTTTTCGTAATTATGATGCATTTAGTACTTTTGTAGCTTTAAAGCTCTATTTCATTTTGATATTCCAAAGATTTTTTTTAATATTATTATTTAAAATGGATGTTTATATATTACTTAAGCTATACTATATCTGTTTATAGCATAATCCTTCCCAAAAGTGAATACAAGCGCAACGCTGCAATGTTGGTCAAATGAACTGTTATTTGTCAATAGGCCTAGTGAACCAAAAAGTAAACGCTTGGGTTTGGTTTTCGTTTCTGTAATGCAGAGACATTAGCGGTTCAGAGTGAGCCGAAAGTTAAATACACTATTAAATAATTAGGCTTAGATTTTATAATCATGGTGGAAATCTGGGCCGCGTTCAGCAGAGCCCAGCGCTGATAGCAGTGTCCTACATAACTGGATTATGTTTTTGAATTTTGACTTCACGGTGCTTAGCGCTGAGCTAGCGCGGTCTTCAAAGAAAATAGTCGGCTTTTTGGATAACGTGACGTAAAACGTGTAGTTCTCAGCTTGGCGAAAATAGCTCTATGGGACTATAGCTATTTAATTAGCGTGAAACCAGTTGATCACGCGAGAATTTTAAGAGATATGTTAGTTTCTAATTTTAATTATAAAAGTTGTTATCTATCTCTATAAATATGTAATCATACAATTTTTGTTAAGCCTTGGTACCTTGCACGCTTTATTGCGCTAGCGTCATTTATAAAACGCCGATGAAAGGAGAAAAGCTATGACGACAGAGCTCACCGGTAAACATTTCCAAAATCCGCTGTCTTTTTTGGTGAGCTCTGCTGAACGCAGCCCAGACCAGTGAAAGGTCTGATCGTAATCGGATAATAGCTTCGTGTTTTCATGCTTTTTATGGTACGCATTTACTTTCAGTGTGTGTAGCCACAAATAAGCTTTGGTGTTATGTAACGTTAAGTCATGTTGACAAACTAAGAAAATCGTTGAGGTGAAACGAGAGGATAGTGTTTATATGGCAACCCTGTTGTGAATATGGCTTTGAACATAGAGGGCATACAGTTGAGGAGTAGAAAATTGGGCCTTTACAAACACGTAAAGGTAGTATCCCTCCAAAGTTTTATCTCTTCATTTCCCGTTTCTCCCCCATCGGATGATTTTAATGTGTACAAGTATAACATTATTGGATGTAAAATGTCGTCTGATTTACAGTATATTTGCTATGCTTTGTATACTGCTTTAATATTTCATAAATTTTAACTTAAGAAACATTTCCATATCTGGGTAAATAAGTTTGTAAGTAGTCGTCTTGACTCGGAGAGGTAATATTTTGGTTTTCCCAACTTGTTTAAACTACCATAATGCAGATATCAAGCTAATTTAGCGATATATTATTTTGCTATTTTATCATAATTGTACATTAAACCGTTGCGGCCTCGGCCTCCGAATTTAGAAGAAGACGATCTTATTTATTTTTTAAGCGATATCCGGAACCGGAAGTTCTATACACCCTATAAGTTTCTATCCGTTGCCGCTCGGTGGCACCCTTGTCGCGAAAACAGCCGTAACTCCTAGAGGTGGAAACTTCAATACGAGGATCTTATTGCGTTGCCAGTCCCGGGGGTTGTTAATGGTCTTAGCATGAACATAGCTATACTATCACATGTGTCTTTCCGTCACTTTTACATCGAAGTGGTGTATTGCTTACCTTGTCTGAAAATGATTCAAGCCCGGGGTAATCAAGGAAAAGTTAACAAGTTTCATATGTGCCGCAAATATTTTTGATGGTGCGAAAAAATAATTTAGACCTGTTTGTGGGTTTTATTTGACACCTACAGTGAGATTTAAAACAATTTATAGCCCAAAGAGATTCTCTGCTGAATGGGAATATTTACATGGAAGAGCTTTCGACTGAATGGGAATATTTACATGGAAGAGCTTTCGACTGAATGGGATGGGTTTGCAGATATAAAATCATAGCGTTTTCGTCAAGTTTCTGAGCTCCAGTAGCAGAATGGATAGAGTGAATTAGATGATCGAAAAAGTTAAGCAGCATCGAGAGCCGTCAGTACATGGGAGTGAGATCTCTTGAAGGTTGAGTTGGGTTAGTAATAATTTATATAAAAAAAAGATTGTTACGCTTTTTCCAAAATATTTAAGATTATACCTATTAAAATTATTATCTCCTACTGAATAAGGTAATTTTTATTTTTCCGAAAATTATATAAAGCACAATAAAACGCTCCAGATTTGCCTAAAAGTAAGGCAGCCCCTAAATCTTTCTTTCCGCCACTTATTCATAAATTAACGTAAGATGGTAAGTAATAACTTAAAATTCAGCTTAATTAATGTAGAAATGATATATGAAGTTGACAATTTTCCAAGTCTTAGTGTTTATCTTTAATAAAACAAAACATCGTATCTCTAGGAGGTCAAAATCTCCTTTCTGCTAATTTTCTGCAAACATATGCAATTTATGATGAAACAACAGTGAAAATAAATTATAGAACTCTTTAACATCTTCCATTTACGACATTAAACATTGCAATACAATTAGTAGTTCATTAGATACAGCCGATTTAAATTTTCCTAAAGCCGCCATCTTGAATAGCTGGGCGATAGAAATGCAAAGATACGTAACGGATACGACCACAATGGCCACTATGGTACAATAGTACAGGAAAAATAGGTTTTAACCCGCAACAAATTGAAACAAAGCTGAAAATTTCAGATCTTATAGATTTTTGGGCGCTCTTTAACGTGGTGTGGTCTCCCACACTCTCCCATTGGAGGAATTTCCGCCATATTGTAAAATGGCGGACAAAATCGAGAAAACGATTAATAACTCCGGTTCTATTTAACCGATTAACACGTAATTAGGCTTCAACTGTAGATCGCCTTCAAACACATAATTCACCTCTTAAGATATTTTGTCCTACAACTAACCGGAAGTTCACAATCTGACCCTGAAGATTAGCCTCATATAAAAAATGAAGATTTAAAGCATTTATGGTTTCTATTTTCAGAATACGTTTCCAAAATTAAACATATAGTTCCTATTACTGACAAATTTTGTTTCTTTTCTGACAAGAGCTATAATGTATAGTACGGCAGAGGTTAAAACAGCCTTTTTACCATCATAAAACTTAATGTTTTAATATATACCATTGTTCGCCCACACTTGTCAATACGGCTAAAGTTGAGTTTAAACGTGTGAAACAAAGTTGACATAACCAAGTGTATACTTTAAATGAAGATTATGGAATTGAGCTTTTGAATTAGCTTCTCTTCCACCAACAAGTGCGGCAGCAAAGCAACATTCAAATAGAGTTTATCACCAAGTTCAAACGTGGCTTGGAAGCAGCCTAAATGCTAGAGATTGGGGTTGGAGACAGGTAGGATCTGAACTCAAACCAATCGTTACAACTACAACCTGCTCCAGCTGAGCTTCTGCAGATGATCCCTCGTAAATGCAAGGACGTCTGTGACTTGAAATGTGAATGCGGTAAAACTGGTCCAATCTGTTCTTCAATTTGTAGACAATGCAAGGGAGCATCTTGTTCAAATAAACATAGAGATTTTGAGGCTCAACCTCAAGTAGAGGACTAAGATTAAACTTTAGCTTAACCAATATTGATAAATATACTAATATACAAGTTGGTAAACCAAAATAAACCTCTCCGATACGAGACGCAATTAAGAGGTTATTCTTAAATAATTATGAAAATATAATTGATATTAATTACTTTAGTCGTCAGTAGTTTAACGTAATTCTACTGAGGTCGTTTTAAGAAACTTAATTCCTAAAATAATTTTAAACATAGCTCTTGTTAACGTTTGAATTCTAGCGTATGCCTCTTTAACAATTTTTGGAAATTTAGGGTATATAAGGCGATTGATTCACAATAAATGATAAGAAATCCGCAATTGCATGAACCTTTGGTTGAAGCCCTGCAATTGGGAGGCTAGAAGTTTCTCGTAACCCTAGCCGATCGCCACGCACTTCTTGATCCTAACGTTGGGAGTTATTATACTGCGAACACGTTTGCTCCGATTTGCCAATAGGTGTTTCTTCAAATCCTAGAAGGTCAAATTTTACTGTTTTTATATTAGTTCAGTTCAGTTCAGTTCGGTTTGGTTTGTCTGGGTTTCCCATCGTGGTTAGGTCCCTCCGGGAAACTGGATTCCTTCTCTTGTAATCGACTTTCGCCCAAAGTTAAGTTCTTGTCTTTCACCGGTTTAAATAATAATTTAGCTCGCCAAGAAGAGTTTTTACAAACACTTGAACTGTTCGGGTAGATAAATTTCATATAAAAATATCTCCGGGCCTTAGCGTGCCCTAACCCCTAAGCAGTAATTTTAAATTTCTTGCAGACGACATAACAAATAAACGAATTTTTAGAGTGACGTTTTGCCTGCGTTCAGTGAGATAAACCGATCTTATGTATTATACTGAATCGAAATCTATGGCACCTTTCACTGAACGTATTTATTGTGACGTCGACAAAAACAGTAAACCCGTCCCGAAACAAGTTGGAATGTGCCCAGACAAATTGGAGAAACGCCTATTGCGAACGCGGTGACCGACACACACAGACAGACACCCCCCGTTCACGTCCAGTATAATACCGCTCCGTGACGTCATCGTCACTTAAAGAGGTAAAAATATAATGGGAATAACATATTTTAGGTTTAAAACCCGCTTTGCATTTATTTCGCTTGAAACCGTTTAGAAATACTCAAAAATTAGATTTGCCTTACCTTCCGGGCTGGATTGTGAACTTCCGGTTAGTTGTAGGACAACAAGGATGAATTATGTGTTTGAAAGTAATCTACAATTGAAGCCTAATAACTTGTTAATCGGGTTAGTACACCAGAGTTATTAAACTTTTTCTCGATTTTGGAAATGTATTCTGAATATAGAAACCATAAAATGCTTTAAATTTCCATTTTTATATGAGGCTAATCTTCAGAGTCAGATTGTGAACTTCCGGTTAGTTGTAGGACAAAATATCTTAAGACATGAATTATGTGTTTGAAGGTGATCAATATTTAAAGCCTAATAACGTGTTGATCGGTTAAGTAGAACCGGAGTTATTAAACGTTTTCTCGATTTTGTCCGCCATTTTTTAATATGGCGGAAATTCCTCCAATGGGAGAGTGTGGGAGACCACACCACGTTAAAGAGCGCCCAAAAATCTATAAGATCTGAAATTTTCAGCTTTGTTTCAATTTGTTGCGGGTTCCCTCTATTTTTGGGCTAAAATGACTGTACTACAAAGAAAAATGACTGAATCCAGAATTAGAAGTTTCATGGGTTCACTTGTTGAAGAATCTTCATCACGAGGTACAGTACTGATTATGACTTGTTCAGATTGATGTAAAGGAGGGGATAAATGAAACAGGTTTGGAATAACTGGACTCGGGAAATTATATATAACTTCTGTATCCAAGATCTGAAAAAAAGGTTTTGATCTAATTTATACAAACATGTTTTTTTCAGCAAGTTAGTAAATGAACAAGATGGCTCCGGCCATATTATGCTTTTAATATAAACATGACTGATCATTTTGACCTTAAAATAAATTCTTTAACAAAAACAATTACAGTTGTTTTTATATTATACAAACTTTTTTGGAATTAGTATTCACAATAAAATCTTTCTAGTGCGGTTTGATAAACTTAATGATAGTTTCGACAAAGCACTTTCAACGGTTATTTTCAGTTACAATTTTTTATAAACAAACATGATAATTTGTAGATTAAATTGTAAGCATTAGTATTCGCAACAAAATCGTTCTATTAACGTCTGATTACTCAAATAACCCTTAATAAAAAATTGTACCAGGCAGTTTTTAAGGTTCTTTTCACATACAATTTTTGACAAACCAAAATTATTATTTGAAGTTTAAATTTGCCTGTAAGCGTTCTTAATAATTTATTTAATTATCTGTTGTTAAATAATATCCAATGCCAAAATTGTAAATTCAGTATTCAATCCACAATACATTTAGGTCTAATGGTCCAAATGTAATGAAAATTTAATGAGAGATGTGCTACAATCTATTATATCTAAAAATGGTAAAAAACTTTCAAATTAATAAGCCTTGTCAAATGATAAATTTAGTACTTTCAGGCCCTTTCCAAGATTAAACATATTGCTTACACATGGCACTAAAAATCCTGTAACTAAAGAAAATTACAGGCCAAAAAGCATACAACAGACCTAAATGGGAATGTTCAGAAGAGCCCTTGTGTTTCTACCATGTAAACGTTACTATATAAACGCAATTTTAGTTCAAAACTGTATTTATTGGAAATATTACATATTTTGAAAAACAATGAAGAGTTGAAAAATCATGATTAAGAGACTAACTGAAAGGATGGGGGAAAAGTATCACATTATCAGTTACTGTTTGTAAAAAAACCAGGATTTACTTGAGATATAGTTTTAAATTATACTCAGTTGTCAAGGAGGTCCAAGAAGAAAAAAGGTTCCTCGCAGCGGTACTCTGCTTTTTCGATGACATTCTGAAGCTTCTTGCGAGGTAGACCTTACATTTTAATGCAATAATTTTTTATCAGTATCATTTGGTAACGAACGTAGAACGTTCTCATTATATGTGTTATTCAACTGATCAGGTTTCGCGACACCTGCCCCTCTGCACGTTTACAAATCTAAGAATATTGGTTCAAGAGATCTTGGTTTTATAATCTACTTGCCGTTACCCTCGGCGTCGCTCGCGTGTAATAAGAACTTCCATCTAAAATGATATAAAGAATGTGTAGATTTTACTGAAGACTAATATTTTTGTAGCACTCTAGGAGCGAAGGCACTCGGCACAGTCCGTCAGCCCGTCGGGATATTTTTTATTACTTTTCACGCGGACATTATTACATAAAGGGTTTTAAAATTTTAGGCCACCATTTAAAAAGATGGCAACAAGTCGAACCCGAAAGACCATTCAGCCCGCCTTAAGGTTAAAGGAAACCAGTGTACTAAATATTTGTGAAATCGGTTGAAACGCGCGGACTTTATTGGATAGAGAATATTTTTTACATTTCTGTGCGCCATTTTTTAAGATAGCTGCGGATTGGAAAAATCTTTCTTAGTACGCGCCTACTACTTATGAGTAACGTTCCTGCAGATTTTCAGCCTTCTAGGGCAAGCGGTTTGGGCTGGGCGTTGATTATCAGTCAGCCTGTCAGTCAGTTTAGATTACTCTCTAAAAGGCCTGTTTTGGACAAGAATGGGGATGGGTTTTTCTTGGAAAGTGGTTGTAAGTACTGAATTGTGGATTAAATACTGAATTTACAATTTTTACATTAGAAATTCATTTTTATTAAAATATTTTTCCTATTTAATATAATATAATAGATTGTAACACACCTCAGGGTAAAATTTCAGGTCATTTGGATCAGTAGATCCGAAGATATCATCAGTTTGGCCTTGGAAAATAATTTTTACACAAAAATGTTTAAATCTTTCTTTGTATAATAAAACACATTGAAACACACGTCTCACTACATTTTAAGGTCATTTGGATCTATAGGACAAAGGAAGGATCTGGCAAAAACCTACCTCCTCCCATAAAACTTAACGTTAATTTTTGGTTCCTTCGAATTTTCTTCAAACGTCGCGCTTCGCCGCTTATACATGTAAATCGAATTCTTTGAACTGGGGGAGTAGCTATAAGCAAAAATGGGGGTGGAATAGTCTGAGAGTCGGAATGAAGGCTGGTTATCTAAGTAAGATCTAGGCTCTATTTAGCGCCATCATGTCGGCCTAATTTTAATACATATGCCAAAGTAATTTTAAACTGTTTTGCTCATACATAAAATTTACAATTAAAAAACTAAATTTAATAGATAGTTAACAATGAATAATTATTTCTTCCAAATTGCTGCTAAAATAGTAGTATACGTAGATGACACTACAATAGGGAAACGCCGGTAGGCTGCGTAGGCATAGAAAAGCGTCTGCAATCTGCAAGGAAGTGAGTTCGAAGATAGTTTGTGCAAATTTTGAAATTTCTTCATATTTGTTGCGTTTACGAATGGGATGATGATATTGATATTGTTTCTTGATGTCTAAATAATTGTTTTCCTTCCGGTGAGAGAAACAAGTACATTTATTTCTGAACTCATTACTTAATGTGAAGTTGTAGTATTAGGTTTTTAATTATCATGTTAACAATGGTTATTTTGATAACGTTTATAAAAATAATATTGAAAATCACTTTATTTTCCTCTTCATCGTCCCTTTAAAGGCTAGGGGAGGTCCAATAAAAATCAAGCAACAATTAAAACTGAAAGTGACTGCCTTGTTTGTAAAAAATAGTTCAATAAAGCACACGAACATTCTTCAATTTGAAACTCGAAGGAAGTCTTATTATTTGAAAATTTTCGTCCAAATAATTTTATAGATATTTTTCAACTTTTAAAGATATTAAAAGTTCTTCGAAATATCTTGTTTTCTTTCCTTCACAATAAATTTTTTAAAAAACACAAAATGCCCTAATATCCCAATACCTCCCTAAGTTAGTGTTTTTGCCATAGAAAATAAACAAAAGGAGTAGCAGACCAGCAGCGCAGAGACCAACTTCAAGTTTTTACCGTTCAGGCTCGGTTTAGCTGTTAGCTGTTATTTTTAGTTGTGATCATTGTTACCGGCTTTCATTGTTTTCATTTAATCTTTAGGCTTTTCCATCGGTAGTTTTGAACGTCAGTTGTGAAATACGCCTTTCCCATGCTTTGGTTGTGGTCGGCATTATTATTAAGCCTCACCAGAGATATATTTAATTTTAGAAGTAGGAATAGAGAACGGTTAGTGTTTAATTCAGTCCGACTCATAGCCCAGTACAGAGCCCCTCCCTCCAACACGTAATTAAAAGTTTAAAATTTCAGGTTGGCTCACTTAAACTAGGTTTTTATGACGTTACTGACAGGGACGGCGAAAAATACGTAATTCCTTTTTTCCTCTGTCGTTATGACCCGCCTCTTCTTTCATATCCCACCGTCCCGAGGAAGGGGGTCCGGGACTTTGACGCGCGCCTAGATTACTCTTTTCCCTATTCCTACCTCTGAAATAAAATCTTTCAATGGCCTGACATTTGCTCTATCCGCGGGAGGCTATAGGCAACCCCAGGCTCCGTTTAGCGAAGCTCAATCGCGTAGCGAACCTTCCTAGCATAGAAGCCATCTCCTCTGAAGTGGTTTCTTAAATGGAATAGTCGAATATGTCTATTTGAAGGGATCTCGTGAAGCGCATATGCCATCATGAATGAGAGTTTCACTAGGCTGCAATGAATCGGGCTGAAGACCTAGACGTAATTGATATGAGTTCTAAATATTACGATATCATGGCCCAAATAACAATATTTTCAAACCGCTTCTCCTCTTCAAAAGACGCGAGTTTTCACTTAAAGGGAGGGGGAAGTGGAAATTAAAGTGATTTTTTATCGGTTCTTATAACACCAGTCTGCATAATGAAAAATTTAGGAAATACCTCCCATTGATCTTAGTATTCAAATTAGGCTAAGATTTTAAGAATAACTTTAAATAAGGACCTCCGACCAATCGCGTAACGCAAAATTCTCGTGGCACGCTCCATGTCTCGTGCCACAATTGTCACATCACGCAAATTTTTTCAAATCTCGCGATAAATTTATTCAACACGGAGCGTGCCAAGAGAAAATTGTTTATAAAAGGACAGGGCTCTACGCGATTGGCCGGAGATCCTTATTTAAAATTATCCATGAAATTTCAAACTAATTGTCGTTTAAAAATCGTTCGGAGTTATTTCCTGGATGTTTCACTATGCAGATTGGCTTATAGAAGAATCATTTAAAAATAACTTTATTTTCCAATTCTCCATCCCTTTAACGAACGTCTGACATGTTTCAAAGTATTGCGCCACAAGACCAATCATATATATGCGAGTTAAGTGCCATAACATCTAACAAGCATTATTACGACAAAGATTCGATACTCGAGTATGAATTATCGCCACTCAAACCAAGTTTGCCATATTTTGAATAAAGACTGATTACTCGTGACCTATCCATCCGAATTGAATTTGGTGAAAACTTTTCAAATATGAATTAAGATAGCTGCGGATTGGAAAAATCTTTCTTAGTACGCGCCTACTACTTATGAGTAACGTTCCTGCAGATTTTCAGCCTTCTAGGGCAAGCGGTTTGGGCTGGGCGTTGATTATCAGTCAGTCTGTCAGTCAGTTTAGATTACTCTCTAAAAGGCCTGTTTTGGACAAGAATTGGGGATGGGTTTTTCTTGGAAAGTGGTTGTAAGTACTGAATTGTGGATTAAATACTGAATTTACAATTTTTACATTAGAAATTCATTTTTATTAAAATATTTTTCCTATTTAATATAATATAATAGATTGTAACACACCTCAGGGTAAAATTTCAGGTCATTTGGATCAGTAGATCCGAAGATATCATCAGTTCGGCCTTGGAAAATAATTTTTACACAAAAATGTTTAAATCTTTCTTTGTATAATAAAACACATTGAAACACACGTCTCACTACATTTTAAGGTCATTTGGATCTATAGGACAAAGGAAGGATCTGGCAAAAACCTACCTCCTCCCATAAAACTTAACGTTAATTTTTGGTTCCTTCGAATTTTCTTCAAACGTCGCGCTTCGCCGCTTATACATGTAAATCGAATTCTTTGAACTGGGGGAGTAGCTATAAGCAAAAATGGGGGTGGAATAGTCTGAGAGTCGGAATGAAGGCTGGTTATCTAAGTAAGATCTAGGCTCTATTTAGCGCCATCATGTCGGCCTAATTTTAATACATATGCCAAAGTAATTTTAAACTGTTTTGCTCATACATAAAATTTACAATTAAAAAACTAAATTTAATAGATAGTTAACAATGAATAATTATTTCTTCCAAATTGCTGCTAAAATAGTAGTATACGTAGATGACACTACAATAGGGAAACGCCGGTAGGCTGCGTAGGCATAGAAAAGCGTCTGCAATCTGCAAGGAAGTGAGTTCGAAGATAGTTTGTGCAAATTTTGAAATTTCTTCATATTTGTTGCGTTTACGAATGGGATGATGATATTGATATTGTTTCTTGATGTCTAAATAATTGTTTTCCTTCCGGTGAGAGAAACAAGTACATTTATTTCTGAACTCATTACTTAATGTGAAGTTGTAGTATTAGGTTTTTAATTATCATGTTAACAATGCTTATTTTGATAACGTTTATAAAAATAATATTTAACTTTTTTTCTTAAAGTTAGTGATCATAAGTGATGATTAGTAATTGATTACTCTTATTAGTTAAAATGAAGAGTTTATTAAATAAAATCTGTTACTCAAAAGTGAAAAGAACCCTAGAAAGTGCTTGTGCTTCGTAAAATTTATTATTAGGCTTATTTGAGTAATCAAACATTATAGAAAGATTTTATTGCGAATGCCAATACATAAAATTGAACATCAAATTATGATTTTTGTTTATCCAAAATTGTAAAGCTTAAAGAGAAAGTTTTTAGACTTTAGCTTATCTAATCCCAAAACCTAAATTCACAAATTAAATGTACAGGTATAGTTAACAACAAAAATGTGTCTGTCTAGAACCACTTGCAAGTTAATTTAATTAACTTACAATATAAATATATATTTATTTAATTCGAACACTTACAGAGATGGTAATATCATAAACTTGCTTAGGTACAGAGGTTTCCCTGATACACTCTCCAGAGACTACGGTATTAATTTCTTTTGGCTTACAAATCAAATATCTTTTACTTTAAAAATGTGTTTAGTTTTTATTATATTTCAGACTTTCCGACGAGTACAATTCCTAACATAATTTTGTAAACCTTCTAATGCTAACAAGATGGCCCCGGCCAGATTACACTTTTGCGCTCCCTCTAGTGACTAGAACTAGTATTACTATATTCACTGACACTGGCAAATTTAAAATTTTCGGGTTTTTTTCCATTGTTTATAAAATAGCATTCCGATTATGAATAAAACCAATCTAGTAAGAATTTGGTTTACAGTTCAATCAAATAAGTAATTAACAAAATCGGTTCTATGAGTGAACTGGAACCTAATATTTGTACTCTGACTAGTTGATGGGTCCTGACTCGCAGGAGATTCTAATACCAACTGCCTCTTTAGCTTCTTATTTGCTGTGTATCTCTCTCGTCTTCGAGCTTTTTCTCTTCCTCTGTATTCTGGATTCAAACGAAGCCTTCTCATCTTTTCCGCTGATGTTTCTTTCATATTAGATGCCATTTCTGAACTCTCTCGTATTTGTAAAACAGCCGAGTTAAACGGCACAAAGTCTATTTTGATTTCAGACAGTTGAAAATGTCCTAACTTAGTTCATGACTTGTTAGATATCCTGAAAACAATCTTGGTTTACGCGTAAATAGGCCTAACAAATAATAATATATGACAAAACTACCCGTTCAAAGAAATACTTACTTGAAATTAATTCTGAAAATAAACTATAATTAGTGGCAAATTAATAGGCCTAATAAAAAAAATGAGAACTATGGTAAGAAAATTTAAAACAAATACTTATTTTGAACAATAAGTTTTCAATTGGCATTCAGAAAAAGCAGAAGAAATCTTCGACAGCCGTTAAACACAGAGTTGGCAAGAGAACAAAGGAAAGGAACTTCAAAGCAGTGATGCCAGGTGGGAAAAATGAAACTTCCCTTTCTAACCCTTAAAATTTCCCTTTCTGGGCCAAAATTTCCCTAGTTCAAGGCTGCCAGATTCCGCGCCTAGAACGAACTAGTTTCACTAGTGCCATCGTGCGGAGAAAACGCGAAGCTTGATCTAGGGGAAACAAAAATGGCAGGCCTGAGACCTGTAGCATCAGCGGGCACAGCGGCAGTGTATGTGACGTTTAAACTTATAATTCAGTGCCAAATCAAAATTAGTACTCGAAATTTCTTGCAATGAATGAACCACAATTTTCAGAAGAGAATATTTTAAAAAATGGTAAATGTTGATGTTAAGGCCTATTGTTCAGCAAACACGAGACTCAAGTTAATAACGGGGTGAAACTTTATTCAGTTTTGTCATGCGCGTCCGCGCAACGTCTGGCGATATTTACACGCGGGTACGTATATGTATCGTGTCATAAAAAAGAATTAAAGTTATGAAAGTCAATTAATTTACATAAAAAACATTTGGTCTACGACCTTATCATTACATTTCCCTTTTTTTTTTTAAACATCCGAAGAACTCGGTCGGTCTTTTCTGGCGTGTTGAGCGTGGTATACTCCTATTGGATGGAATCCCGTTGGACCGAATTCAAATTTCTACAAATGTAGCCAAATTTAAAACAATTTATAGCCCAAGGAGCGATTTTCTGCTGAATGGGAATATTTATATGGAAGAGCTTTCGACTGAATGGGATGGGTTAACACATATAAAATCATAGCGTTTTCCTTGATTTGCCAAGCTCCAGTAGCGCAATGGATTAAGTGATTTGGATGATCGAAGAAGTTAAGCAGCATCGAGTGCCGTCAGTACTTGGGAGGGAGATCTTGTTACGTTAGGTAAGGTTAGGCTAGGGTTAGACAATTTCAAAAGTGAAAGTTATTTACTGAAATTTATTGAAGGATGTTATTGGTGAACATACATATTATTTGCTCTAAAATCTCTTCCTCTCGCGGTGAGAAGTTTAATAAGAATATCAATTTTATTGTCTGGTTAGGTTAGGTTAGGTTAGATTTGGTTAGTAATATTTTGTAATTCATTTAACAATGTTACGCCTTTTCCAAAATATTGATGTTTAGCTTCATGACTTCTCAAATAATTTGCCTTTTCCAAAAATTACTGTTATGTTATGTAATGTTAGGTTAGGTTTGGTTTGGTTAGGTTAGGTTAGTAATATTTATAATTCATTTAATAATGTTACGCCTTTTCCAAAATATTAATGTTTAGCTTCATTGACTTCTTAAATAATTTGCCTTTTCCAAAATGTTAATGTTTAGCTTCATTGACTTCTTAAATAATTTGCCTTTTCCGAAACATTACTGTTATGTTAGGTTTGGTTTGGTTTGGTTAGGTTAGGTTAGGTTAGGTTAGTAATAGTTATAATTCATTTAATAATGTTACGCCTTTTCCAAAATATTAATGTTTAGCTTCATTGACTTCTTAAATAATTTGCCTTTTCCAAAATGTTAATGTTTAGCTTCATTGACTTCTTAAATAATTTGCCTTTTCCAAAACATTACTGTTATGTTATGTTATTCTAGGAGAGCGATAGCTCTCTTAGATAAGACTTCATACCGACTTTAATGGATAAGGATGGTTTTTTGATTGGTTATAACTTTTTTTGTATCGTATTAACTGCATTGAAAAAATTCCACAGAACTACAATTCGCGCCCTCAATATGTGGTTAAAATTTCAAAAAGATCCACTCATTAGTTTATGTTATAAAAAATAAAGTTGCTAAGGGTGGTTTTCATTTGCAAAAATTTGTCAGTGTTTTTGGTGAAAAAAATAAATTTTCCCATAGAAATAACATGGAGTTTTTTTCAAATTTAGCCATTTTGTGGCCACCTTTTTGACATGAAATATTCGTTTGTTACGTTTGGGAACGGTTTTATATCAAAATTTAAACCTTTTTCTAGGACCATTTTTAAGGTTTTTGAGAAAAATTAATTTTAAGTATGTTTAATTTTAAATTTTAAAAACTACCCCAATCTGCGATATTTAGCATGGATGCGCTGTTTTATTGGTAAATATCAGCGCGACCAATATTGGCCTTTTTCTACGTATAGTTGCGTCATAATAATCCGATTGTTTTTTCTTAATGCCTTTTGGTTGAAATGGCCTATCGATAGTGAGATAAGACTGCTTTAACGATTACAGGTAATTAAGCTAGATTAACGATTACAGGTAATTAAGCTAGATTAACGCTTACAGGTAATTAAGCTAAATTAACGCTTACAGGTAATTAAGCTAGATTAACGCTTACAGGTAATTAAGCTAGATTACCGGTGGCGGGTAATTAAGCTAGATTACCGTTGGCGCCTAATTAAGCTAGATTACCGTTGGCGCCTAATTAAGCTAGATTACCGTTGGCGCCTAATTAAGCTAGATTACAGTTGGCGCCTAATTAAGCTAGATTACCGTTGGCGCCTAATTAAGCTAGATTACCGTTGGCGCCTAATTAAGCTAGATTACCGTTGGCGCCTAATTAAGCTAGATTACTGTTGGCGGGCAATAGGGCTAGATTACCGTTGGCGCCTAATTAAGCTAGATTACCGATGGCGGGTAATTAAGCTAGATTACCGATGGCGGGTAATTAAGCTAGATTACCGGTGGCGGGTAATTAAGCTAGATTACCGGTGGCGGGTAATTAAGCTAGATTACCGGTGGCGGGTAATTAAGCTAGATTACCGGTGGCGGGTAATTAAGCTAGATTACCGGTGGCGGGTAATTAAGCTAGATTACCGGTGGCGGGTAATTAAGCTAGATTACCTGTGCCGTGTAATTAAGCTAGATTACCGGTGGCGGGTAATTAAGCTAGATTACCGGTGGCGGGTAATTAAGCTAGATTACCTGTGCCGGGTAATTAAGCTAGATTACCTGTGCCGGGTAATTAAGGTAGATTACCGATGGCGGGTAATTAAGCTAGATTACCGATGGCGGGTAATTAAGCTAGATTACCGATGGCGGGTAATTAAGCTAGATTAACGATTACAGGTAATTAAGCTAGATTACCGATGGCGGATAATTAAGCTAGATTACCGGTGGCGGGTAATTAAGCTAGATTACCGATGGCGTTTAATTAAGCTAAATTACCGATGGCGGGTAATTAAGCTAGATTACCGATGGCGGGTAATTAAGCTAGATTACCGTTGGCGGGTAATTAAGCTAAATTACCGATGGCGGGTAATTAAGCTAGATTACCGATGGCGGGAAATTAAGCTAGATTACCGATGGCGGGTAATTAAGCTAGATTACCGATGGCGGGTAATTAAGCTAGATTACCGATGGCGGGTAATTAAGCTAGATTACCGATGGCGGGTAATTAAGCTAGATTACCGATGGCGGGTAATTAAGCTAGATTACCGATGGCGTTTAATTAAGCTAAATTACCGATGGCGGGTAATTAAGCTAGATTACCGATGGCGGGTAATTAAGCTAGATTACCGTTGGCGGGTAATTAAGCTAGATTACCGATGGCGGGTAATTAAGCTAGATTACCGATGGCGGGTAATTAAGCTAGATTACCGATGGCGGGTAATTAAGCTAGATTACCGATGGCGGGTAATTAAGCTAGATTACCGATGGCGGGTAATTAAGCTAGATTACCGATGGCGGGTAATTAAGCTAGATTACCGGTGGCGGGCAATTAAGCTTGATTACCGTTGGCGCCTAATTAAGCTAGATTACCGTTGGCGCCAAATTAAGCTAGATTACCGTTGGCGCCAAATTAAGCTAGATTACCGTTGGCGCCAAATTAATCTAGATTACCGTTGGCGCCAAATTAAGCTAGATTACCGTTGGCGCCTAATTAAGCTAGATTACCGTTGACGCCTAATTAAGCTAGATTACCGTTGGCGCCTAATTAAGCTAGATTACCGTTGACGCCTAATTAAGCTAGATTACCGTTGGCGCCTAATTAAGCTAGATTACCGTTGGCACCTAATTAAGCTAGATTGCCGTTGGCGCCTAATTAAGCTAGATTACCGTTGGCGCCTAATTAAGCTAGATTACCGTTGGCGCCTAATTAAGCTAGATTACCGTTGGCGCCTAATTAAGCTAGATTACCGTTGGCGCCTAATTAAGCTAGATTAACGTTGGCGCCTAATTAAGCTAGATTACCGTTGGCGCCTAATTAAGCTAGATTACCGTTGGCGCCTAATTAAGCTAGATTACCGTTGGCGGGTAATTAAGTTAGATTCTGTAATAGATAATTGGTCAGTTCAAAAGCTTTAACTAATGTAAGTGCAACGCCCTCAAACGTTTTCTCTCCTAAGGTTTCTAAAGTATTTTAATTAATATTAAGACTGAAGTAACAGATATTAATAAAAACTGTCTTTGTAGACAAAGACGGGAAAAAGTAAGAGATAAGTGTAGAAAATTAAATGCCTGAAGTAAAAGATATTAAATTTGCACTTTTGAACACATGATTATAAAACATCAATTATTTGAAAAAATTCTTATCTTAGTTTTTTCACCAAAATTTCATATGCGGAAAAATATTTTAACATTATTTACCCTAGTATTTTGCTCCCAATATTAGCTCTAGAAAAAGGCTTCTTCAAGAATTTTTTAAAGGATACTAGCTTGATACTACGTTTCACCAGGGAGGAGAGACTGGCATGGTCTTTAAGAAGGTTCAAATACTTTCATATCTGAAAAAATTGAGATTTACGAGTTTAATTTTTATATTTTTAAATGAGAAATATTGCGAAGCGGAAAGTAACATAGGCAGTTTTATTGTGATGTTGATATTAGTGTCGAAAAGATTTGTAGATTGATCGTGATCTTTAGAGAGGTATACATTACGTCAATTTTTGAAACTTGGAAAAATTTGAAATTAACGAACACTTCTTGTTTTAATACGGTTTTTACTTTTTCAGCTATTAACCGTTTTCTGTTCATTTTATTCTCCTTATAGGGCTCAACATGATTGGAATATTTGAGAGAAAAATGGAAAACGCCTATTATTTTTAAAATGATATATAAGTGTCATATTAAAATATTTTTACTTAAGTAATTTTGGTGAAAAAACTAAGATAAGAATTTTTTCAAATAATTGATGTTTTATAATCATGTGTTCAAAAGTGAAAATTTAATATCTGTTACTTCAGGCATTTCATTTTCTACACTTATCTCTTACTTTTTCCCGTCTTTGTCTACAAAGACAGTTTTTATTAATATTTAATGATTTAATGGTTCCAAAATTGAGTGAATTTTATTTTAGTCATTTTTGATAAATATTTTTATATTTTCACAAATGTTTGAAAATAAAATTGTATCCAGCACTAGAGTTTTGTAGTTATTCATTTACTGTTTCTCTATTTAATAATGGCGCTCTTCTAAAATTAACTAAATAGGCACATATTTTCCATACTTTGTTCAGTTCTTCATGAATGCAATTTGGAAATTCATATTTTAATATTCGGTTAATTTTTACCTCCCTAATAACTCTTTCAACATGGATTCTTAAGTTTGCTATGTCTCTGGTTTGTTTCACTTCCGCTTCAGTGAACTGTGTTCTATCCTTCAAAAACGGTGGTATGTTTAAGGTAGCACCAACATTTTGCAACTCCTCTGCAATTAAAAATCCTCGGTCAGCCATAACTGAGTCACCGGGTTCTAATTTTTCATAAAGACCGCTACTATTTGTGATCTCTTTATCAGATATGCGGCCAGGAGAAAGGTCAGATATGAAACTGACAACACCATTTGGGGTTATTCCTATCAAGCCTTTTGCGGTATTATGGCTTTTATAGCTCGAATAAGTGTCACTTTGAGTGTTATAATCATGGGGAGTTTCTATAAAGAGTTCAGTACAATCAATGATAATTCGAGTGCTAGGATCAAGGGCACGAAATGGTTCTGGCATGTATTTATGAACAATCCTCCTTGATGGCCATATTGTCATCCTTGGAAGCCTACGGTACAAAATGTCAATCCATGTAATCCATATATTACTAACTGTTGAAACGCTTATCTGAAATCGATAGGCTAAATCTTCTTCTAGCATTCCAACCTTTAAACGGCACAAACCAGGAATTTTTTAATATCTAGGGCCATAGGTCTACCAGCTGAAGACTTCTTTCTTTTTTCTTTTTGGTTACATTGGTTATTACTATTGTGAAAATTTAAAGTAGGTAGATCGTTTTCTCTATAACCGTAAAGGTCTAAAAGTCCTCTTTAGATCTAAATCCTGTGTAAAATTCTAGCTGTTGATTATTTGCACTGATGTTTTCAAAGTTAAACGATTTTGCAGAGTTTTTTTTGCAAATTTTCCACTAAAGAACATAGCCTCTCCTTCAAATTGGCATTTTCGTCAATGAGACAAGCCATTTTTGACTTAAGAATTGACATTTCCAATTTAAGTCCGGCTTCATTGGTCCCTGATGATATGTTATCGCCTTGCGTTTGACAATAATTGTGGTCTAAAAACACATTTTGTTTTACAAAATGAAAATCGCGCGATACTGAAACTTCATTACGACTTTAGCTAAGACTACGATACCTGAGTAGTGAGAAAAGGGGGGTTCTAGACCAGGAACCACCATGTTAAACCTATGGAGTTTTTCACAGTACCACCATGTTATTTCCCATAGGGAACCCATACTATGTATTTTCTATGACGTCCCCGTTTTTTTTATGACGTAAAGATCGGGGGGGGGGTAAAATGGACACGTTTGATTTCCTGACCTATAAAAACTGAAATGCGGGCTATTTAAGAATTAGAGGAGGGAGGGGATGTGATTTAAAAAGAAAAAACCCCTCTAGGAATACAATACGGTTATGAGAATCCAATGTATAGGGTACCCACGTTTGTGTAAACTTTAAGGTTTTTTACGATGTAATGATCGGGGGGTGGTGTTAGCGGTAAAAAAATTAGTCGAATATATCGTGTCTGGACAGTTCGATTTCCTGACCTATAAAAACTAAAATGCGGATTATTTTTTAAAGTATTAGAGGAAGAGGGGATGTGATTTAAAAAGAAAAAACCCTCTGGGAATATAAGACATAAGAATATTTATCTCACGATTATGTATAAATACCATCCTACTCGAGAAAAGACCCGCACTTTAAGTTTCAGTCATCATCATGAATTTCATCTGTCAGGATTGTAATCGGGAGTTTAGTTATAAGAAAACGTTAAATAGACATATACGCGAAGTTCATCAAAGAAACAAATTAACTTGTAAAGTTTGTAGCGCGACATTTTCCCGCTGTTACAGATTAGAAAAACATTTAACCATTCATAAACGATTAAAACAACTGAGAAAGAATTACCCCGATCGAGGGAAGGATGATGCGGACCCATCTAGCAAAACTAATCAACCGAGTACTTCACGTGATAATTTGAATCAACCTAGTACTTCACGTGCTAACACATCGAGTGAAAGGAATTTAAATCAATCAGGAGTTAATGACTTAGAGTCGAATGAAGTTCCGATTTTACGTAACGCTCTAGTAACGACACGGATAGAGGCGAATGAAAATGAGTTTGATATTTTAACGTTTACTAGTAGACATAGAGAAGCGATATATGTGTATTTGAAGAAACATTTGACTGAAAGACGAGGTATTAAATGGTACATTGTGGTTAATGTCCAGTTTAGTCGACAATTAGTTAATTCTACGCAGGTGTCTTAGAGTTTCCCTTCTTTCGTGGTTATACAAATACAACTTTAAGCGAGGATGAGATTTATGAACAAATAGAGACAAGTGTTCAGAAAATTATGAACTCTTTGGAACAATTCCAGAAAGGTGGTAGCAACTGGGTTTTGAACAAAATTCTGTTTTTACAAGTAAATATCGTATCATATCATCCGCTAAGACCAGCGTCATATTTCGGGCTACCACCGTTTTTGAAATCGAAAAAAGAGTTGCTAAATATTCGAAATAAGGATGAGAGATGTTTCGAATACTCTATTCTAGCAAAATTACATCCTGCTAAATTACACATTGAAAGAGTTAGTAACTACGCGAGATATTTAGATGAAATAGACATGGGAAATATTAAAAGTCCATTCAAAGTGTCACCGAGTGAGCTAATTTCCTTCGAAAAGCGTAACAATTTAAGTATCAATATTTTCGGATTCGAAAAGTTTGTCTACCCTTTGTTCATCAGTGAGTACGAATGAGAAGAACGGCGTCAAATAGACCTGTTGCTAATTTCTAAAGGAAGAAAGAAACATTTCTGTCTGATTAAAAGTTTATCGAGACTTCTTTCTAATTTAACTAAAAAGAAAGCCGCGGCATTTTATTGTCGGAGATGTCTACACAGATTTTCGAAACAAACATTAAGGGATAAACACATCGACGGCTGTAAAAAACACGCGCCGACATTAATAGAAATGCCGGAAGAACAAGAATTTACTTTTAAGAATTATGAAATGAGGGAAAAAATACCTAGATACGTTGTTGCCGATTTCGAATCTATTCTATCTCCGATTGCAGGCCCCGAACAAGATAACAAAGTTTCGCACACGCATAAAATTAATCAGCATATCACCTGCGGTTTTGCATACATCGTTATGAATAGCGATGGTACAACATCAAAACCGTTTGTTTACAGGTACATTTTTTAATTTCCAATTACTTTTAACCGGTTCTAATTGAAGCCCCCTTTAAACAGAGGATTGGACGCTGTTAGTGTTTTTCTCGAACGAATGCTAATAGAGGCTGACATTAATAGTTTCATGCTCTCTATAAATATTCCACTAATTATGACGGATAAACAGGAGAAAGAGTTTCAATTTTCAAGTCACTGTAGGGTTTGTAAGAAGAATTTCGCTGATGATGATGATGATGACCGGCCAGTACGTGATCATTGTCATTTAACTGGTCAGTTTCGTGGAGCGGCGCATTCGTCATGTAATTTGAAAATCAAACCCCCTAAATATCTACCATGTATTTTTCATAATCTCTCCAAGTAATAGTTTGAATATGAAATTCTAAAATAGGATTAAAAACATAACACTATTTTTTCAGCTATGATTTACATTTAATTCTTCAAAAGGCCGGATCTTTCAAAAATGAAAAACTGTCCTGCATCCCCTCAAACACGGAACGTTACATTTCGTTTACGTTTAGTAATATCCGATTTATTGACTCATTTAGGTAAGATATTTCATTATTTTACTCCAGTAAAAGTGATTATAGTAACTGTTTTTAGATTTCTAAACACTTCATTATCCAATCTCGTGATGAATTTGGGTAAAAAAGGGGCGGAAAAATTTAAGGTTCTTAATAACCTATTTGAAGAGGACAAAGCGAAATTGCTATTAAAAAAATTACCGTATCCATACGAATACGTAACTTCCTTGAAGGTTTTCGATGAGACAGCGCTTCCGGATAAAGAAGCGTTTTTCAGTACTCTATCGGATAAAAGTATTGATGAAGAGGATTATGAACACGTGAAATTAATTTGGAATACATTCCAATTGAAAAATATGGGTAATAGCTTTTTATTTCTAACAAGAAAATCTAAAGGTTGAAGTTTTTAAAGGATTCATTTAAATATCTAGGTGACCTCCATGATCTATACGTGCTTACCGACTGTGTTCAATTATGTGATGTTTTTAACGAGTTTAGAGACAAATGTTTTCAATTTTACAACCTCGATGTTCTACATTCGTTCACACGTAAGGTGTTGTTAATGTAGTTCTGAAATACTAGAAAGTAATATTTTCAACAGTACCAGGTTACGCCTGGCAAGCGATGCTTTTCAAAACTGGGGTGAAACTAGAGTTATTATTAGACATCGACCAGTATCTCTTCCTAGAATCGGAAATCCGTGGAGGAGTTTCTATGATAACGCACCGATACGCCGCTGCTAATAACCTGCTTATTCCTCAAACATATGTTAATGATAAACCAACGAGTTACATTCTCTATCTGGATTGTAATAACCTGTGAGTTACTTGTCGATTTTTAAAAATAATTACAAGGGGTTAATGTTAGTCTATCATTTCAGATATGGAACAAGTTTAAGCGATTATTTACCAATTGATGGTTTTAAGTGGGTCCCCGAATCGGAATTAAATAGTTTAATGACAAAAATCCCCAAAATACCTAATGATAATAATCTAGGATACATCATCGAATGCGACCTTCTTTACCCCCCGGAAATTCATGCTTTTACATCGGATTTCCCTTTGGCTCCTGAAAGGTTGAGCGTTCAGGTTTCCCAACTTTCACCATATTGTCAAGATGTGTTAGCAGAATTTAACATACCTCCTAAAGAATCAAACCCAAAATTAATTCCCAACCAAATGTCTAAAACGAAGTATGTTCTCCATTATAGAAATCTAAAACTTTACTTACAACAAGGTATGGTCTTAACTAAAATACATAGAGCGTTAGAATTCAGACAAGAGCGTTGGCTTAGACCGTTTATCGAATTCAATACCGAACAGCGGAAGCTAGCGCCCGACGAATTTACACAATCATTGTTCAAGCTAATTGTCAATTCGTTATTTGGTAAATCAATGGAAAATTTAAGGAAAAGAATAGTATTTCATTTAGCTCACACGAAAAAAACATTGTTAAAGAAAGTTAGTCAACCCTCGTTTAAAAGTGTGACGGTATTTAACAAAGATTTAGTGGGTGTTTCCATGCGCCCCAAAAAAATTACTTTAAATAGACCAATTTACATAGGGTTTTCTGTTCTTGAATTATCAAAACATCTCATGTTCGATTTTTACTTCAATTTCTTAAAGCAAGTATATAATGATCGTGTGAAATTGTTATTCACCGACACTGATTCATTCTGTATTGAAGTTCAAACGGAAAACGTGTATAAAGATTTAGAAAGACACGGTGATAAATTTGACTTTAGCAATTATCCTAAGAACCATTTTCTCTACAATGAGGTCAATAAAAAGGCGTTGGGGAAGTTCAAAGATGAAACTTCGGGGAAGCCCATTCACGAGTACGTAGGGCTCCGTAGTAAAATTTATAGTCTTTTGTTGAGTGAAACGGAAGAAAAAAAACGTTGAAAGGGATTTGTAAAACTGTTGTGAAAAACAAAATAAGACACGAGGACTATAAAAATTGTCTTTTCAAAAGGAAACGTACGTCGGAGACCATGTATCGATTCCAGTCTGAGAATCATGAACTTTATACCTTGAAAGTTCAGAAAGCCGCGTTATCGTGTTATGATGATAAACGGTATATTTTGGAAGATGGTGTTACTTCATTACCTTACGGGAATAAGGATATAGCGGTAAAATAACCCTATTTTGTAATGTGTGATAATAAAAAAAATATTACTAAGATGTCTATTATTCCTAGTTGCATTATTTTCCTATAAATAACAAGTGTATGAATAAACCATACTCATTCAGAATTTGGATCCATGATGTTACGTAAGAGAATTATAATAGTCCCGTCTAAGGTTTCGCGGAAACTTCTATCAGGTAGGAGGGTAGTTAGACGGGGGAAAAGGTTTTGGAATGCGAATAAACATTTGAGAAAGACAGTAAAGAGAGGGAATAGACCAAGAAAGGTGAAAGTTTAGGCGGCGATTTTTTTTAGGTTGTGAAAAGGATACGAGATGAAAAAGCGTAGAGCAGAGGAGACACGAAACAAGGGGAAAGATTGGGGGAAAATTCGAAGCATTTATTATAATAGTAAAAGCCCAGGTTCCTACGCTAGTGTCGCTGCTCTCTTTAGGGAAGCGAGGAAGTTTGGTTATAGGGTACGGGATGTTAAAGAATTTCTCAAACAACAAAATGTTTATACTCTACACAGACCAGCTAGAATTAATTATTTGAGACCGCGAGTTATTTCATTTGGTATTGATCAAATTTGGGGTTTGGATTTAATTGATATGCAAAGCTTAAAAAGGTATAATAAAGGGGTCAGATATATTTTAGCTTGCGTGGATTATTTTTCAAAATGGGGTTCGTTAGTTCCGATTAAAAATAAGAGGGTGGAGACGGTGATTCAAGCTTTTAAACATATCCTATTAAAAAGCAATCGACACAAACCTAAATTAGTTACTAGCGATAGAGGTTCGGAATTCGGTCCTCGTTTCCAGATATATTTAAAAACTAAGGGTATAAAATATTATACAACGTTTTCGGAAATGAAATCGTCCATATGCGAAAGGTGAGGCTTTTTATTAAATGGAAGGAAGCGTCTAACTTGGGTTTTTTTATATAGATTTATACAAACTATGAAACATCGAATTTACCAGTATATGACAGCGAATAACACGTTTAACTACAATAATGTATTACCGAATTTGGTAATGGCTTATAACGACAGTTTCCATAGAACAATCGGAATGAATCCCAATGAAGTCAACAGCGAAAACTCGGCAGAAGTTTGGTATAGAATGTTTGGTAAAATCGATTTCAGCCCCCCTTTAGATTCGGAAGATATATACGTGGGAAACATTATTAGAATTTCCAAACAAACAAACGTGTTTAATAAAAAATTCAAGCCAAGATGGAGTGATGAACTATTTAGAGTGCTCAAGGTTTTGAATACACAACCGAGGACCTATAAGATTGAAGATCTGAATTCTCGGTTGATCGAGGGCACTTTCCTTCAACCGGAAATGCAAATCGTGGGGAAAGATTTGAATGATTGCGTTTTCCGTATTGAAAAAATTTTAAAAACGCGTAAAAAATCCGATGGTACTAAAGAACATTACGTTAAATGGTATTCGTATGACGAATCCTTCAACTCGTGGATTAGCGAAATCGATTTAATAAAGAAAAAATAATAATCATGTATAAATATCAGACACGGAACACCATTCCATCCATTGTTAAAAATGAACTCGTGCTATCTGAAGTTTCGTCACCCTAGCAACTACGCTATTTACGGACCCAGTTTATCAGGTTACATCAATTTCGTTGTTTTTATATTTAATACGATAGTTATTAACTTTAAAACTTTATTTCAGGTAAAAGCACGTTTGTTTTTAAATTACTACGTAATCACGAGTTTTGCATAACTCCGAAAATACAGAGAATAATTTATATGTACGGTTCGTATCAAACCGAGTTTGAAAAGTTACTAAAGGAACTTCCAATTTTGGAATTTGTTAAGGGAATCCCCGATGATCTTGAAAATTTACTAGACTGCAATGTAAAATAACTTGATTATTATCGATGATCTTCTAAACGAATTGAAAGACAATAAAACTGTCGGAAATTTATTCATTTAAAATGCACACCATAAAAACGCCAGCTGCGTATTAATAAGTAAAAATATGTACAAGCAAGGCTGTGTATGGATTTTATTTGCGTTCATTTTATTACCGTACTTTGAATATGTGAGATATCAGCCTTAACACGCATTATTTAATTTTGAAGCGAATGATGCGTGATAAGAATCAGATTGCTACGCTTTCGAGACAAGTCTTTCCCAAACCACCACGATGCGACTAGTTTGTCACCGTACGCGTATCTAATTCTAGATCTCAGGGTGGATTGCCCCGATGATTTGAGGTTAAGAAGACACAGAATTTTGGAAGATCTACCGATGATATTTTATAAATAGCTATATTTAACAATTAATTTCATCATTATGTCGAGAATTTCGAGGAGATTTAGTAGTCAAAACGGTCTTCTTCTAAGGGGGGTGGATTGTGTAAACGATCCCCAACTTAAATTCAGATGTCAATATCGAGTAACTTAAAAAAGGAGATGTTATAATAGATAATAAAACAAACCCCAGCAATTCAACCTAACACAGTTCAAACTCACCCAGCTCCGACTTTTACTCCCATTAACGCAAAACCAACCGTAAAAAAATCACGGAAATATAACGTCTCGGGTAAAATCAACATAAATACCGGTCAAGAACCGATTATAACTAGAAGCCAGACGGAGTTATTGGAAAGGAAGAAGAAACCTTCGACTATGGTTAATAAGAAAACCGGAAAAAAGTTGTAATATCTTCACCTCCAATTTTAATTGATTGGGACGATGAAGATTTTTAAAAATAAAATGTTGTAAAATAATAGAGACTTTATTCCTTGTTTAATGAACAAATTTTTATTTATTTTGGAACTTCAGGTTCTCACTTTTTACGTTTTTTTTCACGATTACATTTGACTTCCTTGACTCTCGAAAAAATCTTTAAAAATAAGAGAACTGGATCTCTCATGCTCTTGTATGAAGGTTTCCAGTTTCCTCACCAAGTGAAGAAATAATGGAGACATGGAACAATTTTGCGAGAGAGAGAGAGAAACATACCTGTTAGATGTCTTTTCCCCTCCTATTTTTTCTAAGGAGCCGAACCATATTGGGGTAGTACGACACAAATACGTCGATCGATGAAATCTCCGGTCTTAGATCGAATCGGATGACGAATCCGATGTGTATGGATCGTACCAAAACCTTAAACAAATAAATAAAAACGTCGTCTTGATATTTATTTTTTAATATAAATATGAATCTATTTGTTAAATAAATCTTTACCTCAAAATCTCGGAAGGTGAATGCTGGAAGGTCACCTCTCCCCGTTATTGGCCCCAGGAAGGCCGTGTATCTTATTATTGCTTTTCTTCCACGCCAACATTCTCTGCCGCCAGCTTCCGCTTCCATCGACTGCTGCCCACTCACTCTGTTCAACCAACAATCAACGTCTGTTGGGAGAAAACCGAGGCTTAATAAAAATGTCAAATTGTTTTTGTAACGGTTGTAGGAATGATTCAAGGTATTCGCTTAAAAATATATGATAGGAATATCCTTCCACGCGTTGCCAAAGCCAAAAACCCTGATAGAAAAATGTAAAAGATGGATTTTAGCTTGTGGAAGACCGATTTCCACTAGCTTGTATTCACTTTCAATAAATTTCAAGCTTTGTTTTTGGTTTGGGAAATGGTTTGAAAACGATATTTACCATGTCGGGTCTTGTTAAATACTTAGGGTTACTTGAACAATTAAAAAACAACACTTCTTATAGTTAACCATGGCAGAAATTCAAACACGACCTTCCCCTTCTAGTTCATAGCCGGTTTTTAAATTTGTCGCATGCGCGCGGACACCGCGATGAGTCAGCGCCAGAGAGAGACGAGTTTAGCCACGAAGCGAACGAACGCGCCTATTCACTTTAACACTCCCTCTCAAGTCTCTCCTCTCTGATCCCACCCCGAACTTGTATCGTACGTGGTCAAACAGGATATTTAAATATACCATAATCTCATTAATCGGTGTTTTCCACTATACATCACGTAGGACCTTTTTTCATAAATAATCTGATATACATTAAAAACCGAAGAAAACTATCCATTATTAATTGACCCGCAGCGACTAATCTGAAAACACGGCCACGGTTTTACGTTTATTAAAATGAAAAAAGTTCGTTTCGACAATATACCCCGTAATATATTAAATTGAACGTGAAAATAGAATAAACTATTTCTTATACGATGTCGTAAGATTTAAGCAGCTTATTTCCACCATGAATTCGAAGTTGGGTTCGATTTAAAAAAGAGAGTCTAGGAAATCGGAGCTAAAATCACATACCCCCGTATAACTCCTAACATAACAGGAAAGGTTGAGGTTAGAAGCTTTCATTCTTCTCTAATTAGTCAACGTGCGAACAACGCTAAAAATGGCTCAAGAATCGCTATTTTGGTATTTGGATGTTTTTCATTTTACCGAATATTCTGTTTTATTTATATAGCATTATATAGTGTTAATGAATTGCTTCCAATTACGGCCCGGATGTTTGCAACATGGACTCATTCGATCATTCGTTACACGACAACAGTTGTGGGTTTGATCTATTGTATAAAGCGCATTTGGATTGACTTATAGAAAGTAAGATGGAACTCTGGTCAAATATGTTACAATTTCAAGAAAAACGAGCAATGGAAATATGTTTTTAAATATTCGTTCATTCCGATATTCAACCGATATTAAAAGATGGTTATGCACGCAAGACGGTGTCGTACTAGCCGATACACACACATCGCGAAATTTAATGATGCGAAAGATAATATCCTACTTTCAAATTCGTTCACAGGTCATGATCATTTGCTTTTATCACCCGCTCAATTAATTCACCCTTTGTCGGAACACAATACCGATAGAGCGTGGATAACTATTTTAAACACGGGAGTAGAACATAATGTCGTAATAACACGTCAGAAGAAAATTCGTGTAATATTACTGGGATAATGCTAACTCCCGAAGAATGGAATTATCTAAAATATCTAATTCCAACAATACATTTTATATTTTCACCTTCTAAATTGAGGGAGGATTTTGAAGCGCAACAAACATTAGCTTATCTTCTTACGAGGAAAATAAATAAAATAGCAGAGACTTCTTGTGTTGGTTGCCAACACTGTTTCAAAACCAACTGAGGCCCTCTATGACCTTAGATTGGAGTGATAGAGTTTCCTCGTTTTTCGATCAAGCCGTTCAAAATTTACGGATGAATGAGGTATAAAATTATATCAACTTTTATCAAACCGTTTTAAGCCGCGTCCCCGAGAACTCTCAAGAAACTACCCATGTAGTTAATAGTTTGTTAAATTTAGAAGACTTTAAAACCGATCTTATGAGTCAAAAAATAAACACGATACAATTACTTCTCTTTTCTTTACCAGTCTTGAAACTGAAATTAAATATTAAATTTCATTTTACATTTTTAGTTACGTTGTGTGCTTTTCGAAATTTCCATCTGTTTAATAGCTTTTTTAAATATAAGTATGCTATTTTCAGAAAAGAAATAATCTGTTTTGTCTGTGTATGCCAATAGTCTTTTTTAACCATTATTTCTCTTCTGGAGAAATGTTGGTGTGTCGGTTTTATATCAATAAACACATTTAACATTATATATATATATGACAACTCTTTTTATTTATCCTGATCATAAGATGATACGACTCTCATCATAATGGACGCGTATTATATTCATTGCATATCAACCGCGTCTTTGGATGTTTTCAATGACAATTCTAGTAGTAAGTTTAAGATTTTATTACCAAAAGAAATACATTTACGGGAACTATGAATGTGGGTTGAAATAGTTGATAATACCTTTGCAATATGAAAATGTCCCGGATGACTGTACCCATTTTCACTTGGTTTCATCTGAAAAAGTTATTGAAAATTCCTCAACACACGTCATGGACTGGGAAAAATTTGGGAAAGGTAAACGGTCCGCGGGGGGTTATGAATTATACAGACTTTTAGAAGAATGGCTTCACAATCTTGGCTACAGTAATTCTGATGGACGATTCAATTTTAGACTTTGGGTCGTGTTTCGGGGGATAGTTAGGCCTGATGAATTACCGGATGTTGAGGACATGGAACCGGGGGTAATTATAAACTCCGAAACGTCATTAATTTGCGAAACGCAGAAAATTTCCCACATAGACGAATCTCTCGAACTCAATATCACACCCGGTTACTATGTTAGTATAGAAGAGATTTATAACTCCATGATCCAGGTAATTCCCCGTGAATTTAGAAATAAAGTAACAATATCTAAATCATACGATGGGAAAACACGGATAGCTACTAGCGAACCCGTCTCTATAAAATTCCCCGAATCACACCCTAATTTGGCGTACATTTTAGTTTTCATTTCGGATCAGACTTGTAAATAGTGATAATTTCATCGGGAGCCCTGCGGGCTCCCGACCCCCCCCCCAAAGCAGAATTTTCTTGGGTACCCGGGGCTCCCTAGACCATAGTGGACGTAGGTAAATAAACAAAATGTGAGGGAGGGAAGGATGCATTCCGGCCACAATTTTGAGGGGAAATATTCGTCATTTTATTTTTTCTCCTTTTTTAAGAGCTGTTTTGAGTTGTTATGAGGGAGAGCGCTCATCGCCCCGACCGACCCCCCCCTAAAAATATTTTTTCAGGGTGTCCTGAGAATTTTCTTGGGTGTCACAGGCTCCCTGGTACCCCCTATTTACAAGTCTGGTTCGGATCAGATTAACGTGAAACTCGAAGGTCTAATTCGATCAAACCAGGTACACGATGTACGATCCGGTATTCAAAATTTCCTAATTTACTCATCTCTAATCGAAGAAAGCTTATACGCATCGACAATGGCTCCTATTTTACGAACCGTCCCCGTCCCGCGAAATCTCGAAAGAGAGGAGGTTTTAGTGAAAAGTTACGATTTCCCCGATTATTATCCCTTAAAATGTAATTCTTTCGAAGCTATAGAAATCAATATTAGAACTAGTTACGGTGACTTTCTAAAATTCTTAAAAGGCAAAACCATTCTCAAACTCCACATGAGAAAAAACCTTCCTCTTGAATATAAAAAGACTTGTCTTTCCATAAACTTATTTAATTCGTGAATGACTCATAGTGTGTTCGGTACATAAAAATGGTAATGGATTATAGCGACAATCCTTATATAATATACTTTTCACGATACCACAATAATAACAACCAGACTGGAGGGGATTTGCCGTATTTTAGTTCCGTACCGTATTATCAACACGGTTGTTCGTTCGGTTCGGTTTTCGATCACTATTTTCATTTTTAAAACCTATATACAAACCTTTTGGTCGAGTTTTTAAAAATGCGGCGCTACGTGCTACTTCGAATGTGTTAGGGGATTTGGCTGAGGGCGCTAACTTCAAAGAAGCCGCTGTTAAACGAGTGAAAGAATCAGGGATGAATGTTATAAATAATCTTCAATCCGGGAAGGGCGTATATAAAAGAAAAAAAACGTCGTAGCACCATATCTAATCCTAAGAGAAAAAGAACCAGATGTCTTCCAGAATACTTCGATTAGAAAACAAAAATGGCCAATAATACCACGTTACTAATGAGCTAGCTCGATGTTTTTCCGAACCGGCTATAAATAATTGTTTGGACGCGAGTGAATGCGTTTTAATAAAACCATTGAGTTATTCATTTACCGCCGGAGTTCCGTTAGAATTCTTCGTTCATGGTTCGGCCGATCATTATCTAAAATTAGACGATACTTTATTATCAGTAAGCTTTAAAGTAGTTAAAGCCGACGGCGATAACCTTCCTAACGATGCTAAAGTGGTTACTGTTAACAATTTTCTATCCGCTTTATTTTCTAATTTAGATGTAGCCTTGAATGAGGTCAGTTTGAGTAGCGGTCTACCGACGTATAGTTATAAAGGGTATATAACAGATCATCTCAATTTCAATAGAGAAACGAAACGAACTCAAATGTCGACTAGATTATATACGCATGAAAATGAAGGTTTAGATATTGACAACCTTTTTAACTCTACCACCTCAAACGGTTTAAAAAGGAGAATGCAAACTATATCTCAGTCGAAACTTGTAACTGTCTTCGGTCCAATTTACCATGAACTGTTCAATATGAATAAAGCCCTATTAAATGGGGTTTCGCTTCGATTAAAATTTAATCGAAAACCTGATGAGTTTGTTTTAATGACACCCTCGACCTATAACGATAAATATAAAATCGAAATTGTGGATAGTAGTCTATATGTTAAAAAATGGAAATTAAACCCCGATTTGGTTCTCGGACACATGTTAACGTTAGAACATAGACCGGCTGTCTATAACCTAAACCGCAGTGAGGTCAAATTTTTCACTCTACCTCAGGGGACTATCGAAACGTGGTGTATAATGGTACCCTACCCAACAGATTAATTGTCGAAATGTGTAAATCCACTAATTTTAATGGTAATATACACACATCGCCTTACACATTCGAACATTTTGGTCTCACTCACTTAGAGTGTATAATAGATACTCGTCGGTATCCTTCCCCCGCATTTACCCCGAACTTCACTGAGAAAAGATATCATAGACAATATCTCAGCTAATTCACAGGATCTAATAATTATAATATTAATTCCGGATCGAATATAACATATGACGAGTACTTTAGTGGAAATTCATTTTTTGTCATCCCTCTAACCGCCGGTGAACTAGGGGTTTAGAACATTTAGAGCCGATTAAGACGGGATATTTACAGTTACTTTTAAAATTTAAAACGGCTTTAACTGACAATATAACAGTCATTTTAAATTCCGAATTCGAATCAACATTGAAAATATCCAGGGACAGAGGTATCACGTATAATTAGACAACCCCTCATAACCGAGGAATGAAAATGGATACCCTGCAGTTAGAATCTATTCTTTCCAAAATTTGCGGTAGAAAATTTTACGGGGTTTTCCCTTCCAATTTCATCGCTAAAAAAGGAAAGGCGATTACTACAAACGAGTGATCAGCCAGGAAAACACTAGATTAGCTTGGACGTCAAAGCTAATAAAAAAGGGGGAAAAGCGATTTTTTCCGATAGTTTTGGGTTAGGACCCGAATTGTACAATTTGAAAATACATCATCTAGTGCGTCAGTTTCAAATACAAAATAAACAAATTCAAGACTTTAGATCTTCAACATGTGGACTATACTCAATTGATTTAATATAATGTAATATTGCACAAAGGGTGGAGTCTGAAACGGATTGTTAAATCCTATACAACATATCCTGTTTTAAACGATATTCTAGTGTGTTATTACGTTTATAAAATACTAAAAAGTTTTAAATTTTTTTAAAAATATACTGTAAAGCGTCGTTGATTACTGGATTTTGTTATAAGAACCATCTACTCTAGCGCTTCGAATTCATTCGGGAAAAATGCATTACATCATTACATACACACTTTTGAGGGAAGAAACGAATTCCAGTACATGGTAATCTATTGTCTTCAAATGTCATGTATGTTTACCATAAACTTTGAACATGGAACGAGTGAGAAAGGAAAAATTGCTCGAATAACGAAACAAAAGCCTCCATTTGATGTAATGCTGGGCGGATCCGATTACTTGGAAATATCCGATTACCGATTACGATTACTAAGTAAAGTAATCGATTACCGATTACTAAGTAAAGTAATCGATTACCGATTACTTTTAACGATTACTCTCAACTTCTCAAGTTTAAAGCGACACCTATATTTGAAATTTACGTCACCCGTATAATGCTAGAGACATTATTTAAATCCATGTTAAATGTATACAAAACACAATATTTAAACTTCCAACTTTCAAGATCATTTTTAAATTCAAGTTTTGACAAAACGATTTAACGGAATAGAAAATGTTTTTAAGGTGTAGTTCCAATATAATTTGGCGGCCCTCTAGTCTGAAAGATATCCCGTCTCCCCCACCTCCCAGAATGCGGGATTCGAGTCCGACAGTCCGACTACGATTACTTAAAAAAGATTCGAAACATTTCCGAAATTTGTTTGATAAAGATCCGAGTTCGGAACTTCGGATCCAAACAAGGTGATGGAGTTAGATCCGAAAAAAAGTAATCGTTGAAAGTAATCGTCAGGGACTCATAGAGATCCGAATACCGAATCCTGGCGACTACTTTAAGAAGTAACCAATTACTCGATTACTAGTAATCGGATCCGCCCAGCACTAGTTCAGAGCATATCGTGAAATATGTAAATGGCGTTACTCTTACCAATAGTCTTTAAAAATGTCTTTCTCCCCGCTTTATGGCTACGATCATATACGGTTGGCCCCTTTTGAATAAATAAAAGCCGTACTTCTACACTCCCTTTATCTCATTTTAAGGGCAGAACTTGTAGGGTGCTAAACATTTATGGTCAGTGGGGGCAATTCTCTAAGGTTTTAAGCGAGTTATTGCAAGTGATAACTATCGTGTAAAGGGTTGTTGTCAACCTTGTGCCGGTGATTAGTCTTACGTGTCAACAAACCTTGAACGAAAAGCTGCGGATATATCGAGAATTCTCATCGTGCAAATAAAAAACAAGGTGGCCAAGTTAAAATTTTACCGTCTTCAGTTATAAAGCAAGCGATAACTTATCCACCTCCTTAACCCTTTTACTAAGTTATCACTCTCGTGAACATTAAAAACGGTAAAATTTTAATTTGCCCTCCTTGGTTTTTATTATCACAATAGTTGTCACTTGCGATAACTCCTCGCTTAAAACGTTATAGAATTGCTCCAAATTGCCCGATTAGTTCATTCGATACATACCAACTGAGCTGCGTATATATTTTAGGTATTACCAAATCGGTAGTCAAATTTTGCCGAAAAATTGCATTGATGGCCAATCAACATAGTGGTATCGACAGTTCATCAGAGGACGAGCCCATTCCTCAAAGAAAAACGGCATCAAAGAGACAGAAGGTATGATTTCTATAGAATAATGAATGCGCTATATCTCAATTTGATCAACTGATCGTACCCAAATACTTGAGAATTCCTTTAAAAGATGGGTATGCTAATTGTATTACTCGATTATGGGTTTGCATTAGCAAATCCCGTAACGTGGAATTCGTGATGACTATGGGTTTGGGTGGAATAATATATAGTTAGAACATTTTCAGAACCAAATGAATTTTTTTTCATTCAAACTCTTTAACAGGTTAGGTTGTGCGAAGGGTACAACGTATTCGTATCAGACGTCGCCAAAACAATTTAGAAACCCATCTGGAAAGTGAAAGCCGCATGATCCATGATGGTGCGGGTCGTTGTCGGAGTTATTAAGAATGCTGCATACGGAAGATGAACTTACCCAAATGACAGCATTGGGCACCACTGAAAGGAAGGGCTCGCCTAAAGAACACCATGACGTGATTCATCGTAAGGGCTCACTATTTTAATAACCATCGTTTTATAATCTACCCACCGTTGTCCTTTTGTTTGTTGTTTTAGGACATTTCAATTTGAACGATGCTTAGAAGTTAATGATAAAACTAAAGTATCACGGTTGTAAAATACTAGAGATCATCGGACAAACGTTGGGGAATTCAACAAGACCATTTTCAAGGTTCATACAATCTTTAGAAAACCAATATCTCATATTTGCAGAATGTTTCCCTTGAATTTCTTCGCTGGTATTTCCAGGTTTGCCCCCATATATTAAGTATCCCGAAAGTTAAGGATCATTATATGCTTAATTAACCCCTGTAACCCCAAGTACTTAGTATCGTTAGAAACGGTGACAAAGATGACTATAACATACTTCAAGGACATGCTCGTATCTTTAATAGTACCAGAGTTAGGAGCCTTCAATGTTAAACCTATGTTTATGAACAATTGTCTTAAATGAACCCTGCCTTCTAAAACCATTCCCTTAGTGTTACATTCGGTAATGATTTGTGACTGTGCATAAAGAACAAACAACGTTCTGAAATATACGTAAGATTAGAGACGTCTGCCACTTGCAATAGTTTGAACTGGTTAATAATTACCGAACGGTAGTCCGACGCATTACTTTAGTTAACGAGTTCCATCTCATTTTCGATTCTACTAAGTGTTACAAGGTCTCTCTCGAAGAGTTATGACCTTTCGTCTACGTCATTTCAGGACTACCTCTCAGTAACTAGTGGGATATGACCTATCTTAACATGTTGCGCATTTGTCCAAACCAGTGAAGTGAATCATTCTTCAAATTTAATTGGTTTTACATTATTCCAGTTCTAGTGACAAGGCAATTCGGATGGAAAAAGGGGAGGACGATTACTAGAAGCGACATAAATCGCATCATAAATAAGAAGTGCGCTAATTCGTCACAGTTTTCGAAAAGGCGAAAGGAAAACAGAAAACCAGCAAAAAAACGACGAGGACGAGGACGAGTTGCAGGATGCCCAGGAACAAGAACAGTTGATAGAAAAAGAAGATACACCCAAAAAAGACGCGGATGAAAAGGAAATAGACGAAAATGATCAGGAAAACGACGAAAAAAACGAAAATAATATCTAAGTGTACACAAAACTAAGTGTAAAAAAACAATAAATAAAAAAGGGAATTTAAACGTATTCTGTGTTTAATAACAGTTAAGGGCACATAGTGTCAGTAGTGATAGCTATACAAATACGCATGGATCCAAGATGGCCGCCACCCCAAGATGGCGGCCAGACCCTCATCCAGCAACCTCAAACCAAACTTTTCAGACAAGTCTGGACTAGCCCGAGCTCCTGCCTTTTAGTGTCAACCCCCTATGACATCATCTTCTTAACCTAAACTAAAACTAAAAGCTATAGTCAACCTTGACGTCATCCCTGGCTTGCTAACATTGGGTGTTACCCTTTAACCACTCCAGCTTTCTGTAGGCCTAAAGTTAATAAAAGCACAGATTTTAAGACATCAAATATTTACTTTTTATAAGATGTACAGATATGGGTAATAAATAAATACAGAATATATATTACAAAATAATCAACAACCAGCAAGGATAAACAAACATGTTTTAAAGAGTTCATTTTTCACGTTGACGCTGTATCGTTATTTGACTCGGAAGTGCAATCGGCGGAGGGACGTTTGGGTTTATTTTCTAATTGTTTTCTGCTTCGCCGTTCAATTTCGTAAAGAGTTAACAAAACGTTGACTATTAACCCGTAAACAAAAAAGAAAATGAGGCACAACATATTGCGAGGGCTATGATAGCAAATGATATTTAAATGGCTAGTACGTGCTATATGTAACTAACTACAGAGGTAAGCGGCAGTTTTAATTGGATCCTATTTGTCACATTAGGCGGAGCGTAAGTAAAGAGATAATATCATTGGATAGGTTAATTAAGGTGGAGTTAGAAAATAAGCCTATAATTATAAGTCTGACAAGAATAACAAATATAGAAATAAAAATTTTTTAATAACAAACAATATAATATATACAATAACAAATATTTATATGAAAAACCCACCACCATTTAAAAAGATTAAACACCGGTCGAGCCGAACCCCCCAGTGCCACGTGATGTAGGGGTCAGACTCTAGAAACAACATAAAAATGTGTTACATGTTGAAACCTAAATTAAAAACTTGAAAATATTTACCGCCGTTTCCACCGGTCTTAGCAATATAACCGGGGTCACTATCAATTGGGCAAGCCTATTGCCCCGCCGAATATTGTAGGCGGTGTCCCCGACGTTGGCGATGACCACTTTTAGGGGTCCCCGATAGTCGGCGTCTATTATTGTTAAGAATTATTATACTTTACGCACTATAAAATAACTAATAAACATACCTATCGTCCCCTCGGCGACAAACAGCCCTTGGGCCGTTAAGCTGCTACGGCCAACAATGCGGCCGTAGCTGTTCTCGGGCAGCATCACACCTAACCCAGTCGACACGATTTTGATACCGTGAGGGTCGATTACGGTATCCACTGGACAATATAAGTCCAGTCCGGCCGACTGGGGGGTGGCACGACGGGGAGTAAGCGCTGCCGGATGGATTTTGATCACGGGCAGGCAGGGCAAACGAGGAGCGGTCGAAAAAGACATCTTAAAGTTTTGGGATAGTGTTTCAGAAACAGAAGTTAAACAACTGATAACTTTCATTTTGAAACTTGGGGCTTATATACAAAATTAGCGAGGTCAAATCTAATAGTGTCTAGCCAATACTTTCAAGATTCTTAAAATTCAATAAATAGCCAAAAAGTTAATTAGATATATAGGCATAAAATTACAAAATCTCTCCGAGGTCTAAGTTTTTTTTCGTATGCAAAAAAGTTGTCTAGGTGTGTTTTAAATAATTCAAACGAGATCGTGTTATATAAAAAAACCCTTTAGCGAAGGTTAAAAAGAAGTTACTTTGATAAATGCCTAAGGGGACAAATATTATTCGTATGCAAAAGCTTGTTTAGGCGTGTTTCGAATAATTTGAATAATTCTCACGAGATCGCTTTATATAAGAAAAACAATTTATTAGTGAAGGTTAAAACTAATTACTTTGGGAGGGACGGAAATTGTTTTTTAACATGATTTAAATCTAAATAAATGTATATTAATATTAAACTAGAGAGGTTATTTTTTATATAGATAGATATATTAAGGTCCTCTTTAATCTTTAGTATCAACTTCGCAATAAAAAAATGTATTTTAGGTTAAATTAAAAAATAGCGTATCAGACATAATTATATTTTTTGAAACTCTTAATATGAATAGAATAAGGTTGTGTTATAAAAACCATGTCTGGGCCTGTATTTTAAAAAAAATGCCCCTGAGATTTTGGGTATAAAAGCTCGAGCATGGGCATTGGATTTCCACAATCAATCCAGCCATGAGTAGCAAATATCCTCAAGAATCACAGTCTATGTTTGACTCTCCACCGTCTTCTCCTGGGGATCGAGCCGGAACCAGCAGCGGTAAGCGGACCATAAATCAATTTTTGAAGCCCGACCCTGTCGAGGTGTTAATCGACTCGGACGACGAGACGTTCGTCCAAGACGTACTACAAAAACACGTCGTTGGCATTCACGGAATTGAAGGGTCGTACCGGCTGAGGAGCGACGGCCAATACTTCGAGACACGAGTCCCCCCGCGAAAAGGGGACTATTTTGTAGACATAAGTGTCTACAAATTTAAGGATATAAAGGACTCCCAAGCCGACAAGCTTTGGGAGTGCTCCCACAAACGACTGAAGCGAGTCGTTGACGGGAAAGATAAGGACGCCGTCAAACTCCTCAACGCCTTCCACCGGTTGGTGGAGGACATAAAGGGTGACGCGCAGGCCACGCAGCAGCCGCCAAGCAAAGTAAGTATCTTATTAATACTAAATTTACAAACCAAAATTTTGTTCCAATTTTTTTTATTTCTGATAGAGATTCAAAAAATGAGTTCGAGCAGCGGCGGCAGCGGGAGTGACTCGGAGGGTAGTGGAGGAGAGGAACACGCACAGGTAAACCGGTACTACACAATTGAGCGGCAGATTGACAAAACGAGTCGCAAGTGGCATTGTAAACAAATCGATTTGCGTATAGCTTTTAAAAATTTGAATGACATCCCAACAAGAGATTTTTTTCGAATTTTTCGAAAAATTCTCGACGAAGTTATACGTAAATTAGTAACCGAGAATCCCGGGTATAATCGGGTTCGATTTGTTTTAAGCTCCCCCGGATTGACGACTCCCGTTAATATTAAATTTATAAAAATTGACAAATTCACCAGTAAGCGAATCATGCGAACCATCTATAGAGTAACGCAATCTAGTCGGGACTTTGTCTTTAATGGGGAAGATTTTCAGTTTGACATTTTTTTAAACCTCGACGCGAATATAGGAGTTTATTATAAGTCCATAAAAAATAGAACTTTGGTTAATTTGGATTATTTCGTTAAACAAAATAACCAATTTATTTTTATGGAGAACAATGATAACCTTTGTTTTGCTCGGAGTTTAGTTTTGGGTAAAGAGCTGGCCGATCGCAATTTTTATCGACAAAAAAAGCAAGGTCAGCCATTTAACCGGAACAATTTTGACAAACTGAGACGCAATAGCGACCTTCAAGGTAATATTGCGAAAATCTTGCACAGGAAAGCCGGCGTCCCCGAGGGTTTCGTTACTCTAGAAGATATTCAAAAATTTCAAAATTATTTAGCTCCCCATTATCGAATCGTGATAATTGATGCTGCGAATAATTTTACCATATTTTTCAAAGGCCCCCAAGCTCCTAAATTTATTTATTTATTAAAAATTGGCGACCATATCCACCCCGCGAAAACTTGGCACGGTATGATGGGCGGTTGTGTCTCTTGCGATTTATGCTTAAAATCCTTTTACAAATACGAATTGTTAAAAGAGCATAAATGCCCCGAGGATACAAAGCCCTATATATGTTTTCGGTGCCAAGGTGAAGCTTTTCATTTAACTAACGAGGATGCTTTAAAACGTTGCGACGAATGCCACCGCTACTTTTTCCCTGGCCCCTGCTACGAAACTCATTTACTTAATGGCACCTGCGCGAGCCAAAAACGATGTTTAGAATGTGGGCGACTAATGGGTGACGATCACGACTGCAATCCCGAATGCTCTCAGTGTAAAATAGTCCATCCGCCAGGTGAACATTTTGTTATGCCTTTGGAAACCAAAATGAAAGCCTCGCGGTTTATTTATTACGACATTGAGACTATTCTGACAAATAATATTCACGTCCCCATTTTATTAGTTTGCGATGTAGAGACTGAAGCCGGCTTTGAAACTAAAATTTTTTACGGCGCCAATTGCGTCGAGCAATTTTTAAATTATTATTTAGCGTAGAGCAGGTAGTTTTGACTGGACAAAAACGTAAGACGTACCAACCGCGCTTTACTAACACTCAAGTCGTAGCTCATTACGCGAAAGCTTTTGATAACTTCTTAATTCTTAACGCTTTAGTTCATAGACACGTTACCCCTGCCGTTATTTTTCGACGGCAGTAAAATTCTCATGATTCATCTCGAGGGACCGCAAATTAGATTCCTCGATAGCTTTAATTACATTAGTCAACCTCTGCGTAATTTCACCAGCATGTTTAGCCTCGGCGATGTGGCGAAAGGATTTTCCATTTGATTTTCATACCGAAGAAAATCTTAATTACATTGGTGTCATCCCTGAAGCTTCGTACTTTAACGTAGCTCAAATGAAGGCCAATGATTATCGAGATTTTCAAGCTGGTACGCGTCATGGAAGGATCTATTTACAACATCAAAGAGGAGCTTATTAAATATTGCACTCAAGACGTCAA